>SNQJ01S0084325.1:19673-54424 GCA_010110895.2 Picea sitchensis
CATGAGGTGGAGAGTAATATTTTTAACATATTTGTGATATGAGACCTTATTCATGAGGTGGAGAGTAATATTTTTAACATGTTCATAAATTGATTTAAAAATTAAAATAAAAATTATTTCAAACATTTTCACATTTATAACATAAATATGGATATTTAATTTCAATCTTTTGAAATTTAGAAAGTCCCACTATCATTGATATTCAATGCAATTGATGCTCTATTAAGTTCACAGCCTATGATTATATTATGTTGAAAATGTTGAAACAAAATTTCACCCAGATTCTGCAAAGCACTTAGCTTGTTGAAATCCTGTGGAAGGTTGCCTTTCACATTCTTTCTTTGCAGCTAAATCCCCAAGCTTCTGAAATAAATAGTAGGTGACAACTATGTTTGGACGTTGAAATCCCCAAGTTCTCTTTAACTCTTGAATGCAAAATTCCAAAGTATTACATAGATTTTCAAATGTGTGCATACTGCATAGGCATGAAGCATATTTACATATTTACCTATTGGAGTCAGTAGTTTAGATGTACATTTCTAAACAAGATTAAAGTTGAATTTAAATTTTCTTTCTGCAAAACAATTACATTTTTTTCTAAAAGAATATGTTGTTCGAGAGAGACATGTAAAGTTGGAAGGAAAAAGTAACTATAGATCTTGCGATTATTGTGATTAATTGTCATGGTGTAAAAGTATATTAACCATGTTTTTCCTAGGTTAAAAAAAAAAATATTTCAAGTGTCCCGTCCATGAGAAACACAAATTTTGCAATCATTTCTATGTAAAAACTACTTGGAAGAAATTTCAATGTGGGTAATGAAAAACAAGTAAAAAAAACAACCATTGGCATGAGGAAAAAAACATCAAAATCCACGGCATCTTCACCACGAGGAATAAGAAAAAAATTCTAAAAAAGAAAATTTTTTACACATAGAAACATGGAGAATTCGAGAGAAAAAAAATTGTGGACAAACCCTAATAGATTTATTTATTTATTTTCAAAATGAAAATTGACCTCTCAATCTTGAACAAGATCATCGTTAAACTGAGGTGTTTGTTTGATTCTCTTCCCCACTTCAAAGAACTTCCGTGTGAGTTCGTTTTCATCCATACTCTCCTTTTCCCCCCAAAACCCTAGGGTTTCAAGCCACATCACTGGTCTAGGGTTTAAGTCCAGCTACTAGAAACTATACCAGTAGTCTTATTCTTTGGGGTAGGGAGAACTCTATAGATTAGGATCTGAGGCAGGGAGTCATGAAATGAGACCATCGAAAAATAATTTCATATAGTAGGGCAACGTTTCCATTTCACTAAAAATGAATTTGGAACTAAATATCAACAAAAGAGAGATAAAAGAGGGAGAGGGTTTTAGTAAGAGAAACCAGGTCCTACCCCTAATAATAGTATGTCCCAAAAAAGAAATTTCTTCAACTAGGTGAGTAAATCCCTACCTTGAATAATAATAAATAGGGGAATATGGCCCTACTATTATTTTAAGGCCATAACCACTAGCATATAGTTTCCTGATTTCCTACTAGAATGAAACCTCATGGTCCTAGGTGGCTACCCAAATTCGCTCCCCCACACAGACTAGAATTATTATTTGCTACTACCCCCACTAGTACCACTCACACCTCCATATTCACTTGATTTTCCACCACTACTCCACGAACTTCCACATAAATTTCCCTGTAAA
Organism: Picea sitchensis; assembly: GCA_010110895.2. Lineage (NCBI taxonomy): Eukaryota > Viridiplantae > Streptophyta > Pinopsida > Pinales > Pinaceae > Picea > Picea sitchensis. The sequence continues at coordinate 21,372 of SNQJ01S0084325.1, forward strand.
GTAGATTTATGAAATTTTTTGGATTCCCTCATATATATTTAGTTGCATAGGGGATGATCACTGCTTTGGATCAACTTCATGTTGTTAGGATTGTACCATGTCTACCCCCACTTCTTCCTCTCCCATGAACAACTTGATCACACCATGTCTACCACCACTTCTTCCTCTCCCATGAATAACCTGAGCACACCATTGAGCGCCACATCCTCTTGCACCTCGATGACTAGGTCTGTTGTTGCTACTCAATGGAGAGCACTCTATGCTTGAAGCCAAGAGGATGACCTTTAGGGAAACAACCTTTCCATAGTTATTATTGTTCATGTTGGAATCTAGCTCATTTCATTCCTATTGATATCTAGCTTCTTGATCATTGGCTTCTTCCCCTTCCTCCTCTTTTGGGATCATGCTTGATCATTGGCTTCTCCTTTGTCCTTTGTCCTTTTTCCTTTTTCCTTTTCCTTCCTCCCAAATTCCTCATCCTTTCATGTTAGGCATCATCAAGATTATTGGAATCTATTTTCCTAGTCACCTTAAACAATACCCTCCTACCCTTGCCTCGTTGGGAGAGAAGTCTTCTATTGCTTGGGCTACTTTCTCTTGTTCACATGAAAAGGCCAATGGTTCTATTTGAAGGGCTCTGAACTGATGGTCTAGATTTCTTCCATAAGTGGTCAAGACCACCCTCATTAGTGCCCCTTGAGCAACCAATTGTCAAATATATTTCACCAAGAGCAACGTTAGGCTACTCTTGAGTCATGTACAACTCTCTATGTGTCTTTTCCCTCGCCCATGCCATAGTTGAATCAAATACTACTTTCCCCTTACCCAAGAAGGAAGTGATTCTCCAACAAGGCTGACTTGTTTTGTCCTTTGGGACTAGTCAGTAGGTTTTCTTATCATTTGGGAAGGAATTCTAGTTTCGAGGTGCAACATGGATGGTTAAGTTTAGTGTTCATAATTGGTCATGCTACTTGATAGATCTGAGATCCTTTGTCAAACATGATTTTTCCGAACCTATTTTGATCTCTTTTCCATTTTTCTCTGGACCCTATCTTTCACATTATGGTAACAGCGTATAGATGTTCCTTTCATGGGTAACCTAGTGTGCTTATGAGTTAATGGATCCGATTAATTTTCTTTGGGGATCATTTAACATGTTCAATCCAAAAATGTGAGCGAACATCATAGATGTTGATTCCCAACTAATAACATACATGTTCACCTTGCCCGTGGAGGTTCACATTGCTCTTGTTTGTATTAGAACAAGGCACTTGAATGCCTCTAATATAGGAACTGACAAAACAGATGGAGGGGGCGATAGTTATTCTCTATATCAGGCACATAACCGAGGGAAAGATCATAGGGGTTTCAAAACTGGGTGAAGCATCATTGTCACTTTATCCACACAATACCTACACCTAAGTCTTATCTCATATTGCATACTCGATCCCTTCGCATAATAACTCAATTGTTTCCCTGAAAGAAATCAATGTATAAGGCTCAAGTTGAGTTCAAGAAATCTCACCATTAACACTCATAAGTTGCCTCATTTATGTGGAATGATCACTTACTATTCTTATAGTATCATGGATTTCAATATTACCACGAGTTGTAAATACCACTTTGGGTTGATACATGCATAAATGAGGAGAATAACACATGTCAACCCAATTCATGTAGTCAATCAATCAATCAATCAAATTCCCCATGCCTCCTCAAAGGAGTCTGTGTTGTGTCTTACTCCCAATTCAGGTGATCCTCCTAAAAGACCGGCTAAGCATCATTGGCTTGGTCAACCTTTACTTAACCAAATATATGATACTACACATGCTCATTGAACAGTGCAAATAAGCTTGCATTATGAATTATTTAGGGTTTGGAGTGAAGTGTTTGACAAAATCCCATGCACACCCATTTGTTTCTTTGCTTGTTTTTCCCCATGACAACCCTACATGCATATCACTTGAGTGAGTTTCCACACACTAGGAGAAGGGAATTCCTCTTTCCCTTTTTCACCCACATGGATGGATGTGGAAGCAAGCAACATTTGACTTTCATGCGTTAACCACATAGTGAGAGCTCATTTTGAGCTAGGATCAAACTCAATTATTGTTTTTTAGTATGATGTTATTTTGAGAATAAAACACCCTTTCAAACGATTTGAATGCAATTCTTCTAGTCATTCTTGAGAGATGTGGCATACCAGATTCAAAGAGTCACAGGTTGAAAACATAGCATCCTAGTAGTCTAATGGAGTCGGAGACCAACTTCAATGAAGTCTTTTGGTGGATTTTTCGCTAACCAAGACATGAGCATTCAAACCCTCTTAGGGCATCCCTAGGGATCGTGTTGTTAATCATTGTTTATATATGCAATTATGCTTCTTTTTCTTATCTCTATAGTTTTTTGTCTTTACCAAAAAAAAACATGGAAACCACATAATGGCTCTTGTAAGGCCTATGGTGAAATATCGGACGCGTGGACTTCCACCACAGACCGAAACAAAGTAAATCAGGAAAGCAGGATGCTCGATGTGAATGAGGAGAATAAAGTCTTCATATAGGGTGGAGACTTGGGGTTCCTTAGGTGTGCGACGTGTCAAGGGGCGACTTCACCCAAGGTACCTTGTGACACAAGTCAAATGACTAGCGGTTTGATGAAGGGTTGAGGGCATGACTTCGACGCTCCACTAACAAATAGACTAAGGAACGGGGGGCACACTTAGGAGAACCGAATCGACTCACCTAAGGGGCACGCGCACCCAATATGATGAGTCAATTATACAGATCGATGCGTCGGCTAGACAACAAAACAAAGTGTTATGTGGGTTGGTTGGGCAAGCTGCTCGAACACATTCACATGAGGAGTTGGCCCATCCTTGTGAACAAACACGACTTGGTGAACCGACAGGTCAGATCACCCATGGGAAAAGAGATGCAATGAATCAACACCTATAAAGGAACACAGGCGCACAACAAAGAAGGAACATTTGGAATACAAGGAGAGCAAGAAGAGCTATGTTTTTCTAAGGCAGATGAAGAGGGAAAGATCCCTCAAGGAGACAAGTCGCTCCACTTGGGAGGACTTGTGCTGCCTTGAGGAGGATTCAGTGGATAGAGTTGGGAAAGATTCTTTTGGGTTGGTTTTGGGGAAGTATGGAAATGCAGGTTTGTTGGAGGCATATGTGAGACAAAAATCTATGAAGTCTGTGGAAATGAAGAGACGACAAGTCTGGGATTCAGCACATGTCTGAGGTGCACCGCAATTCATTGTGGATACGATTGCAACAAAGATTCTTGGTGTGATGAATCTGTTCACGAGTGTCTTGGTGAGGTGAGGTGAGTCGTTTGACTCTGTCGAAGTTGTAAACCAAGCCAGTAGTGATCACATTCTAATTGTTTCGCAATAACAAAGACTTAGTCGGGTGTTAGGAATGATTTGCGTCGCTCACACTATATCTATGTTTATCTTGTCTGTTTCACAAGTGTTCTCATGTTCATGGATTTATGCTTAAAAATGACTAAGTGATAAAGTTGTTAACAAATGTCTAAGTATACAAGATTTGCACTAGAGTAGTAGTGTGACTCATCGGTAGCCTAGAACAGAGTATGGTTGTTCTCTAGGTGAAGAGGTGTAGTCTGGACGAACTAACCTTGGTGTTGCCAAGAAATGAAGCGATAAACTTCACGGTGTCGCATACCCTTAAGAGGTGCACGATCACAATATTCGACTAGGCACACCATGGAGATGTGACAAATGGTATCAGAGAAAGCTTTGAAGACAGTTTTTTGCAAAGTTGGTTTGGTGGGAACGTTTGCAGACTTAGTGAATGGTTAAGTGCAATGATCTTGTTCATCACATAATTTGAATCATACTTACAACAGAGGTTCAGTTGATAGTGTGGTGGAAGGTTGGTCTGGTGGAACACCTTGTATAGACCAAGAGAAACGTTTGTGGTAACAATAAGCACTTGGATATGGTGGGTGATCATAGAACTCATCATAGAATTCATCACAAAACTTGTCGCAAAGTTTATTGCAGAGGCAGACTTAGATAGTTTGATGTGTGATGGATGTTAGTGTCAAATATGTTGTGCACACCTTGGAGAGACCAAGCACAGAGTTCATTGGGTGAACCAAGCACTTGGGAAAGGAATTTGAATGCAGGATTGTTGCACAACTTATCGCAGATCTAACCGCAGAAGTGATCACATAAGCGAAACATAGAGGGTGATTGCATAAGTGATTGCAAAGGGGAGCAGTTTTGGGTTGCAACAAGGTGAAGTACTTGGGTGTGTTGGACGACCTAGGGTGACCTAGAGCAGCTTCGCAACAAGCAGTTGGTTCGACACATTTCCATCATGATGTCTTTGTGTCGTGCATCACCGAGAATAGTAGTTGAGTTGAGTTGGGTTGTTGGACGAATGGGTTGAATGCAACCTTCGAACGAGGTATCTCTTCACAGAGTTACAACTATCGATTACAATAGTATGACTTGAGAGTTGGGAAATGGGTGCATGGTGCCTTGAAGCAGAAACAGTCAAGGTGCGAAGATGGCAAGAAATTGGAGACGAATTTGATCGGTTGCATGCGAAGTTTGGGACTTAGACGGATTTTTGAAGTGGAAAAATGGACTCAACCTTGTATCGCAATGAAGGTCTTGTAGGTTTGTGGATCTACGAACAATGATTGAGGAGATTTCATGCAGAGAGTTGATTTCTTGGGAAAGAAGATTTCCACGACAATAGACTTAGAATATGGTTGCAGCGAAGGATGTTGTTGGAAAGGTATGGTTGGTTTCGAGTTCTTGCATTTCCTAAGTGTTGCAGTGAGTTTTTTGAAGGGAAAACGAGTGACTTGGTGGTTCAAGTGAAATCCATTTCCATGATGAAAACTGAAAAACTGGAGGGTGACTCAAGTGGTGCAGATTTGAAGAAATCTTGGGACACCTTGGTTGGGCAAATGTGTAGAGAGATTAGGGATACCTTCTTAGACAATTCATGTGGTGGACTTAGGCAGATTTGGATGCAGATGTGAAGGTGGCTTGAGGAAGTTTCCTAACTCTGATGAGGTGCATTGGATAGGTCGTTACACTGGAGTGGGTAGTGAAGTATGTACATGTCGAGTTTGAGAAGATGGATAAGGTTCCCTGGTGTTTGTTTCCTTAGCTAGATTCATTGGGTCATGCGATGGATTCATAGTGGCGATGACAATGTCAGAATTTGAATGCTTGCAGCAAGTGCAAGGTAGTTTCATTCTAAGGGATGAATGGAGTCAACAAAAGAGTCAACCAATAATTGTTGGAAGTCAAACTGAATGGGCATAATTTAGACCAAGTGACTTGGGTGGTGTTCCCTCGTTGATCCAGGTGGATATTGGTGGCCATCCACCTATTCCAACTAGCGTATATTGATAGTTTTTAGTTCAACACATTTCTCTGTAATGATGATATTTCCTTGTAATTGTTGGTTCTACACTTTCTGGGTAGTCATGAATCCCTACACAACATCCAGGTGGATATTGGTGGCCGCCCACCTACTCCAACTGTCTTATTTTGGAAGTTTTCATGTTAGTACATATTTTTTCACTTCCATGGTCGTTTTGGGGCCCTAAACAATGTTTTTTTGGCTTGCCACAGTCAAACTGTAAAAAGTAAAAGTTTGATGACATAATGTGTAGTTCTTGAAAATATTTTTCCAATGGGATATCACACGCCTAAAATGGAGGTCGTTTGAAAAAGTTATAACCCTAGGAGGTTGAGGTACCAACTTACCCATCAGGGCCCACATAACTTTTGGTGTTTCATCTCCTAGGGTTGGGTTTTTGGATGTATATGATTTTGGCATTCATGAGTAATGTTAAAAAGGCCTCTGGAGCCTCATTGTAATCAGTCTAATCATATGGATGTGTGTAGCACCCACATCTCTTCTTAGAGATAACTACCACCATTCAAGCAAGTTGTTTCAATTCTACAGTTTTACAATTTCAGCCTATTTTCTTTATTCAATAGAAGTTATTGTTCACTAGATATCTATTGTTGTTCTCTGTATCTCTGTGTTATTATATTCAATCTATTATTCATTTTGTTCCACTTGTAAATATGGATCAGTGGTATCAGAGCAGTCTGCTCTTCATTTTTTTTTATTTGTGCATGTCCCTGACAATATTTGGGTACAAGAAGTTGGGACTTGAACCAGTCGAGCCTTTGCAAGATTGATTGTGCCAAGCTCGACCACAACTCATGGGGGAAAAGAAGAAATATGATGGAGTAGGAGATCATATTAAACTATTTATCAAGGAATCCCTTGTGAAACAAATGAACAAAATGATGGACAACTTTGCACAGATCCTTCGACGACTGCCCACATGAGACACATCTTCATCAAGCGACCAAGCGACCCCCTTCAAGGTACAAGTAAATTTTGATATTCCATTATTTGAAGGACTGATAGATGTGGATGTTGTAGATAAATGGTTGAATCTGCTCGAAGGTTATTTTTCGGTCCACAATTTTCCCGATAGGGAAAAGATTACTTTTYCACTCCTCAAGGTCRTCCCCCATGTTAAGGACTGGTGGGATACTTACTCTGAGCAAAGGGCCACAGAGGAATCTAMAATATTTGTAGTCRCCCCCACATGGGATTCCTTCAGGGATGCAATTAAAGAACAATACTACCTTGTTGGAAGCTACGAGGACTAGTACATAAGATGGACCATGCTGCATCAGGAAATGGACTAGATAGTGCCAGATTTCACCAATATTTTGCATACTCTACACACCAAATTGGGTATCAAAGAATCTGAACGATATCTGGTGCTCAAATACCAGCTTATAGATATGTTTTCAAGATCAAGTAGAAATTTAGGTAGAAGAGGTGAGAGTTTGGATCTGCAAATTCCTCACAGCTAAAGCAAGGAAAAGGTTGTCCCAACCCACCAAACAAGAGACATGGAAAAGATGACAACTCTCAGCACAACCATTCCAAGCCGCAACCCAAGAAGGGTAATGAGAAGTCGAAGAAGGACATGAGAAAGTGGTGTGAATACCATTAAATCCCTTGGCACAACACTGAATAATGTCGCTCCAAGCAGTCACTGGTGGTCGAGTTGAAGGCTTTTGAGTGAGAGGCAAATTATGACTTCAAATCAAATCTAGAAAGTGGGAAGTGGATTATTGATGTCGAACCTAGTGCCACCGTCGCTACCACCAAAGTCCAACCAAGTGAACTAGAAGAAATAGAGGAAGGGGAAAGCCTCTTTCACCCATAGATGTGGGTAAAGGGGGCTCCACTTCATTTCATTGTCAATAGAGGCAGTGAGAAGAACATGATCTCAGCAGATGTCATCAAGCATTTAGACCTACTGATAACACCACATTTGCAGACCTACACCATCGATTGGCTTCACCAAGGAAGATATCTCTGCATCAACCAACAATGTCATCTTCCCTATGACATCAAGCCCTTCAAAGACAAGGTATTGTGTGATATTGCTCCCCTTGAAGTTTGTGATGTTCTTTTAGGCCATCCATATTTGTGGAAGCGACATGATGTGTATGATTCTAGACCCCATAGTGTTATTATTACTTTGGTTAGAGAATTGTACATAATATTGGAGGTAGCATCGCCTACCACTATTTCTTTAATCTCTGTTAAGCAATACAATAAGGTCATTTCACGGATAGGGAAGTTTTTCTTTTATGTGATTCGTGCTCGCAGTAAGAAGAAGGTCGTTGCCACATTTGTGACCTCTACACAGAGCCTCTCTTTTCAGCAAAATCAAGTGGATGAGATCATGGAAGAGTACAGAGGCATCTTCTCCTCACCCATCAGGGTACCGACGAACTGCCAAGTCAAACATCCAATTGATCTAACCCTCAGTGCACCTATGCCTAATGGAACAATCTATCATTTCTCATTGATGGAAAATGATGAAATCAAGCACTAGATCCAAGAGCTTCTTCAAAAGGGGCACATCCGACCCAAGTCCTCCCCTTGTAGAAGCCTAATTGTACTAGTGCAGAAGAAAGACGGGACCTAGCAGCTCTACATTGATTACAGAGCATTAAACAAAATCATAGTCAAGAACCGGTACCCGATTCCATGAATTGATGACCTTCTTGATGAACTCAAGGGGGGAAATATTGACTAAAAGTCTGGCTACTACTAGTTCCCCATTGAACCGATTGATATATGGAAGACAAATTTCAAATTTAAAGAAGTTCTCTTCGAATGGTTGGTCATGCCCTTTGTCTTAAAAAATTCCTGAACAAATTTCATAAGATTGATGGATGATGTATTGAGACCCCTCACCAACTCTTTTGTGGTGGTATATCTGAATGAAATGCTCAATTTCAGCAGAACTTGGGATGAGCACATGTAGCATATTCAACAGGTTTTGAGCACTCTACAGCAGCACAATCTATATTCCAACTTGGAAAAATGCTCCTTTGGCATGAACATGGTCCAATACTTGGAATACATTGTTGATGAGCATGGGGTACATGTGGATCCAGCTAAGATCCAAGTCATCCGTGACTGGCCAGCCTTGACCACACTAACTGAGCTTTGAATCTTCTTGGGACTTGTCAACTTCTACTGAAGGTTCATGTTGGGATTCTCCCATATTGCATGGGCCCTCAGCCAAGTAACCAAGCGAGGTGGCAAGGAAAATTCCACATGGGTGAAGGCACAACAAAAAGAATTTGATGACCTGAAGCATTGCTTGTGCTCAGCTCCAGTACTCTCCTTAAATGATCTGCAAAAACCGTTTGAGATTGAGACTGACACCTCCGACTATGTTGTAGGCGCAATTCTCATTTAGCATGGTCATCCAGTAGCATACCATAGTGATACACTCTCATATATCGTCTAGAAATACCCCACCTATGACAAGGAAATGTATTCCATTGTGCAATCCTTTTGTCAATGGAAACATTACATTCTGGGAAAGGAGACAATCATCCACACTGATCATAATCCTCTGTAGTTCATAAAGACATAAAGGAAGTTGCAGAATGACCACCATCAAAAGTGGTCCACATACCTGCAGCAGTTCCATCTCAACATCAAGTATAAGACAGGGAATATGAATTGTGTCGTTGGCTACCTCAGTCAACCTCCTGTTGCTGCACTCACCACCGTGCTCCATTCCGGTGGGCATGAGGCATCTAAGTGGCCCCAACTTTATCAACGTGACCCTGAATTTTCCACCACCTATCATCTCTTGGGTACTGGTGTGAATGTCACTGATTTTCACATTCATGATGGACTATTATTCCATCTGGGCCACCTATGTGTTCCTGCAAGAGAGAATGAAAATATTATTTGGGAGGCTCACTACAGTCAGATGGCAGGACATTTTGGCGTGGAGAAAATTGTCTTCATTCTACAGAAATATTTTTATTGGCCAAAACTTCAATAGGACGTCAACAATTATATCATATATTGCACTGCATGTGCCATTGCCAAGCCAACCATCAAGAAGTAAGTCTTATACACCCCTCTTCCTACTCCCAAGAGGCCTTGGGAATCCATCTCAATGGATTACATTTTTGGCCTTCCGTCCACCAAGCAAGGCAATGACTACGTATTTGTGGTGGTTGATCGGTTTTCAAATATGGCCATTCTCACATCCTGCAAGAAGAGCATCACAATGACAGACACTTCCAAGATCTTCTTCAAACGAGTGTGGGTCCATTTTGGGATACCACATACCATAATAACATATTAGGACAACATGTTCCTCAACACATTTTGGTTGAGTCTCTGTTCGTTGTTGAACACCAAACTCACTAAATCCACTACTTTCCACCCCCAAACCAATGGTCAAATAGAGGTTGTCAATTAGATGATTGTGCACATCCTACACATGTATAACTCTAAATATTCGCGCACATGGGATCATAGTATTCCCTATGTTCATCACAACTACAACAGGGCTCTCCATAGCTCCACCAATCATAGCCCATTTCAAGTGGGGTTGGGATTCCAACCCTTGGGTCCCATTGATGTTGCACTACCTCTTGCAACCACACAGACAAAATATTCCCATGTTCAGTCTGAGGCCAACAAAGTCACCATATTCATTGAGCAGATTCAGCACATCTACCAATAGGTCCATGATATTTTTCAGAAAGCCAATGCTAAGTACAAGCAGCGCCATGATCAACACTGGGTACCGCACCAATTTCAGGTGGGAGACAAGGTATAGTTACATTTGTAGAAATAATGCCTTAACCAGGCCCCATCGAAAGCTTTGTCCACATTGTTATGGGCCTTACACTATCACCAAGGTTGTGGGTGGAAATTATTTTGAGCTCAACACTCCACGTTCCTTTAATGGCTTGCACCTAATGTTCAATGTGGACCTCCTGCGGCCATATTTTCCACCATTATTGGACACCTCGTAGATCATTGAAAAATTGAAACCAGCAGATCTCAAATCTGACTGCATGGAATAGGAATTTAGTGATCAAATAGTGGACACACAGGTCGAGGGAAATCACTAGCAAAGGATCCAACTTTATTAGGTTGTCAAGGCAGGGCAGATCCTGCACCAAGAAAAGTGGCTCACCCAAGGCCAAATTCAATAGAAATTTCCTCACCTGATGGGGGAAATCAATGCAATGGAGACCACTGCTTCCTAAGGGGGGAGGAATGATCCAGGTGGATATTGGTGGCCACCCACCTATTCCAATTAGCTCATATTAACAGTTTTTAGTTCAACACGTTTCTCTGTAATGATGAAATTTCTTTGTAATTCTGTGTTCTGCACTTCTGGAGCTGTCCTGAAGCCCTGTACAACATCCAGGTGGATATTAGTGGCCACCCACCTATTCCAACTATCTTATTTATTTATTTTTCATGTCAATACATCGTTTTGTACTTCCAGGGTTGTTTTGGGGCCCTAAAAAATGTATTTTTGGCTTGCCACAATCAAACTATAGACGTAGTTAGAGTTTGACAACATAATGTGTAGTTCTCGAAATGACCTTTCCAACGAGTTATCACACACCTAAAATGGAGGTCGTATGCAAAATTTACAACCCCAGGAATTTGAGGTACCAACTTACCCATCGAGGCCCACATAACTTTTGGCATTTCATCTTCCAGGGTTAGTTTTTTGGATGTCTAGTGTTTTGGAATTCATGAGTAATGTTAAAAAGGCCTCTGGAACCTCATTGAAATCATTCTTCTCAAAAATATGCACATAGCAGCCACATCTTTTCTCAGATATAGTTACCACCATTCTAGCAAGTTGTTTCAGTTCTGCAATTTTACAGTTTCAGCCTATTTTCTTTATTCAATAGCAGTTGTTCATTGGATATCTATTGTTTTTTTCTGTATTTGTGTTATTGTATTCAATCTGTTATTCATTTCGTTCTTCTCATAAATATAGATCAATCGCCTTTAGTATGGGACATTGGATGAGGAAGAACACACCTTGGTGCCTTGCGGACGATTGTGTGATGACTCAAAGATCCGGTGAGGTTCGTTGGTTGAGGTTGGCAGAGTATTGTCTCGAACATGCCTAAGGCATGGAAGTTCTTTGAGGCAGATCATTTTACTTGGAGCACATTGGACAATTCCTTGGATGTTTGAGGAGTGGAGTTTTGTCGGCCACACTCAACGCAGATGATGAGTTATGGAGGGGTGAATTGATGAAAGGAGGCGAGTTGAGTACTTGCCTTTGTTTGGAGGATTGTGCAGACAAGCAGATTGAAACATTGTTGATGTTCATATTGGTCAATATCCAAACAACAACCTCTCGAGGATAAAATTCCCCTGCGTTTTTATAGAGGTGGTACTCCTCTATTATTCTTAAAGATGTAGCTTGATGTTCTTGGATTGGACAGTCAAATGGGAGAATGCTAAGAAACAAACCCCAAATTTTTATTGATTTAGTTTGGATGTAAAATGGTTCTTGATAACCAAATTGTTCTTTGATTGTAGCATTTGCTTGGAAATGGACCAAGTAGCTTCTTTACAATAAAAAGATGAAGAAATGATTCAATATCAAAATAAATACATGCTCGGCTTCATTATAACATCCTTTTGAAACACATGCAAGAAGAATATGCATCCACATTTTCTCACAAGAAAAAGATCGAAATGGTGTTGATCGCTTCAGAGAACTTTAAATGAGTATTGCATTCAAAACTGAAAAGAATTTGATGGGAATAATCCAAAAATCTCATTCTCAAAAATCCCAAGGTCTGAGAAGTGATTAAAGTTACACCCCGAAGTAGTTCTCTATGGAGTTTCATAAAATATATTCAACAATACAAAGCATTTCAATAAACCAATTGACTAATGCTCAGAAATAAAGCTTGTCAAATGCAAGGACTAAACCTCCATGAATAATTTAGACAACCCTCACTTACATTACCAACCATATGTATGGATGTAAAATAATCATATTGATATTTTAAGTAAGAGACTTTGAAGAATAAGAAAGACACTCAAAAATCTCAACCTTATGTTGAGTTCAGAAATACAAGCATAAAGCCTTGAGAAAAATAGTGTAGAAGAAGAAGAAGCAAGAAAAATGGATATCTTTATTTGTTGATCAAAGGCTTGGATTCATAATGATAGTTGTACAATGCTATATTGGTCATCTGAACCTTTGATAATCCAACCCCCGCTTTGATGGTGCTATCCTTTTAAGTGTGCTCCAATGCTTTCTTGTAATGATTTTCCCAAGTAGTTAGGATTTTGTCATTCTAGAAGTTTCCATGTGCTTCCTTTTTGGAGTAAATCACTTTAATTAATGCTTTATTTAATTATCATTAATGAACTTAAGTCATTGGAATTTGTGCCTCCAATTCAGACCCACTTAATCCTTAAATAAAAGTTTATTTAATAAACTTTTATTTCCAAAATTTAAAACTGATTGTCTAAAAAAAGTGGACTGTGTTTTAATTTTTTGAGCATGATAATTGACTTCTCAGTCATGGAAACCATTTTAGAAATAATATTCATCATTCCAGTTTTCCAACAAGTTTTCTTGGGAGAATTTTGGAGGTCTAGATCTAAAGTTATAGCCTCAAGAAGTTGAGGTTCTAAACAGATTTATCAACAAGTCATGAAAATAGAGTTGAATTTTATTTTAATTTCTGGAAGAATTATGGCCAAATTCAGTGATTGAAACCTATATCATTGTATTCCTTGTCAAATTATCTTTCCAACAAGGTATCACTTGCCTCAAACGAAAGTCTGGATCATGAGTTACAAACTCTGAAAGATCATTGTTCAACAATCGTCGATCTAATTCATGGATCAATATTAGCCCTTGATTAAATTCTGCCATTTTTTAGTCCCACATGGATTGTGGTGGGTGAAGAGTTGGTTTTTATATTTTAAAGGGATTCTATATCATTGATGTGAAGTTAAGGATCGTATGGAGATGTTAGCTTAGCTCTCGTGCCTTGGGAAATTTCATAACTTAATTAAAATTTCGGTTGCCCATTCATTGCCCAGTCAGTGCCAAGTCATAGCCCAATCAATGTCAAGTGTCTCAGTGCGATTGGTTTCCATGTTTTCCACATGTATTAGTGTAATAGGCTACCATGTGTCTTGATGTGATTGGTTAAATATTGAATGAGAAATATACTTTGGGAAAATAAGTTAAGTATGGATAGTACAGGAGGACGAGAGGGGAGACAGAGTATGGTGAGGTTAGAGTAGGTCTGCGGGGTGGGAGATTGTGGCGGGTTAGAGAGTAGGTCTGTGGGATGTGAGAGTATGGCGGAAGTTGAGTGTAATCCCACGAGCTAGGGAGTGATGAGTGAGGAGGGGGAAAGGAAATCAAGATCGGGACTAAGGGAGAATAGAAGTGTGGAGTAATAAAGAGTGAAGGGATTGGGAAGGGTATCCGCGAGGTATGAAGAGGGATCAAGAGTTGAAGGGAATATGGGAAATGAAGTGTGGACTCGCACTGGGAAGGATATAAGAGAGAAAACTAAATAGGGGAAAGTGTACGAAGAATAAACTAAGTAAGGGAGAGTGTAAGAAGAGTGTAAAGAGGAAAAATAAGAAGATAAGTGTGAGTAGATAATGAGAAGTACGAGAATATGAGATGAAGGGAATGTGAAAGTATTCCTGAGACTATGAAAATATTTATGAGACTGAACCAGTTGTGTTGCACATGGAAGAAATGCTCTTTCATGGGAGATTGGGCAGTTGGACAAAAACGAAAGTGTCTTGGGCATAAGGACTTGGATTTTAATTCCGTGAAATGCACAACGAATATGATATTGAGGAATACGCCATGAGCTTATGATCATTCAAAAGTTCCTTCTTTTGATATCAATTTATTTTATTATTCCAAAGACCGAAAAATCGAGGTGACCAATTTTTTTCTCAACAAGCATGAAGAAATTACTTGGACATGGGTGTTTCTCTTGATTTGGGCAACATGGTTGAGGGTGAAGCCTAACCATTCCAAGGCATAGAGAGGTAGACACAACAACATGACCAGGTGATGAAGTAGTGAGGCAAAGGAAACCTGGATGTGCAGTTCTTAGTGCAGAGATTAGCTTAATGTGCCATGAGGTGGACGATGGAGTCAAGTTGTCGCATATGACTTTTCTTTGGGGTCACTTCATAGTGTACCAAGGTGAGGGGAAACCTTTCCTTGGTCTGATATTGTTGTGCGGATAGGATGAATTGCAGAAGGAATTTAGAGTAAAAACCTGCCAGTAGTTTCGAAGTGCAACACTGACATTGTGGAGGATCTCCTTGAAAAAGATTGGACAATGGAAACAATAGTGAGGCAAGGATGGACACTTGCCTTGGTATTTGGATTTGGATAGAGTGAAAAAGATGCGGACAAAAAAAGCTAAGTTCAGGCATGGAGATGCACATTTCAAGAACTAGACATGACATTTGTATTAGCTACCCAACCAGTGCAGGACTTGAGGCTAGCATTGTGCGAAGACATGATAGATTTGGTTGAAGTATGGGTGCAACAACAAGTTCACAAGAGTTCAAGGCTTAGACATTTCTGAGGTTTTGGTTGAGGTTGCAGCAGCAATTAAGACAACAACAATAGTGAAAAAGAGAGTGATCATCGTAGTGAGGTAGTGGTAGTTTAGACATTGGGAACAGAGTTGGGGAAGAGACATCTTTCCATCATTGCATCTTGGACATTGTGGAAAGAGTTGGGGAAGAGACATCTTTCCATCATTGCAAAAATTTTGGTCGCACACAAATTTGGGCAGAGGGCAGTGTGGATGGTTTTACAAGTTGCAAATGATTGAGCAGCGAGAAAGCTGAAAACTTGGGGTTTCCACTTTGATAGAATATTGGGGTTTCCAATTGGCACAAAAATTAGGGTTTCCAACAACAGTTGAGATGGAGGCATGATTTTGGGAAGAGACTTGGAGATCACAGATTTTGTGAATGTTTTTTTGAGGATGATAACAACTTGAGGTGGGGATGGGCCTACCTGAGACAAGCTCTGCACACAAACTTCCACCACACACTAAAACAGAGGAAATCGAGCAATCAGGATGCTCGGTTCAAATGAGGATACAAAAGTATTCATATAGGGGAGACCTGGGGTTCCTTGGTCACGCGACGTGCCAAAGGGAAACTCCATTGAAGGTTCCTTGCAACACAAGTCAAACAAAGAACGGTTTGATGAAGGGTTGACGACATGAATTGGGTGCTCCACCAGTGAATTGGATAAGGTACTAAGTAATTAGGAGAGTCGTCTAACTCAATTTAGGGGCTTACACACCCAAGATGATGATCTGAAGCTAGATGATTGATGGGTTGGCTTTTAGATGACTAATGAAGCATTCGGTACGGTTGGGAAAGCCATGAATCCATCTTATTACGAGGAGTTGGCCCAAATTTGGTAAAGGGGCAATGACTTGGTGAATTGATGGGTTACTCACCCATGGTAAAAGAGACACGATGGATTGGCACCTATAAAGGCACAAGGGTGCACAACCAAGAAGGAATATTTGGAAGATAATGAGAGAAAGAAGAGCTTTGTGGTTCTGAGGAAAATGAAGAGGGTGAGCTCCTTCAAGGAATCAAGTCGCTCCACTTGGAAGGACTTGTGTTTCCTTGAGGAGGATTCAGTGGAAAAAGTTGGAAGAACTTCTTTTGGGTTGGTTTTGGGGAAGTTCTGGAAATGTGGGTCTATTGGAGGAATGTGTGACACAGAAGAACCAAAATCTGTGAAGTCTGCGGAAATGAAGAGACAACAAGTCTGTAGTTGAGGGCACGTCTACGGTGCACTGCATGTGTTTGCAAAGATGGTTGTGACAGAGAGTCTTGGTGTGATGAATCTATTCATTAGTGTCTTGGTGAGGTGAGGCAAGCCGTTTGACTCTGTTGAAGTTTCTAACTGAGCCGGTAGTGCTCATATTGTAATTGTTTTGCAATAACAAAGAATTAGTCGGGTATTAGGCATGGTTCATGTCACTCGCACTATATCTATGCTTCTCTTGTACATTTCACAAGTGTTCTCATGTTCATGTATGTATTCTTAAAAATGACTAACTGTTAAAGTTGTTAACAAATTTCTAAGTATACAAGAGTTACACTAGAGTAGGAGTGTGACTTGATGGTAGCCTAGAACAGAGTATGGGTATGCTCTAGGTGAAGAAGCGTAGTTGGGACAAAGTAACCTTTGTGTTTCCAATCAGTTAGGAAAGGAACGTCATGGTGTTGCAAGCCTCAAGAGGTACACAATATCAAGATTTAACTAGGCACATTATGGGGATGTGACAACACTTGACATGTAGACTAGTTTCCTACATGAAAGAATATGTTATTGAAAAACTCAATGAAGCAATATATTTGTCGCTAGCTTGAATCAATCAAACATTGAAATAAAAATTGTACAACTTGTGTTTACTATAGATTCAATTGTACAACCTAAAACCTTGGGTCCACAATGCACAAGCTTGTTGTAATTGTACAAGACTCCATATCCATAGCATGATACGTAAAACCTACACATCCATTCATATATTCTTTGCTTCAAAATGTTGTTTGCAGATGAATCACCTCCCCAAAATAATATTCAAGGTTGCATAGAGATAAATAGAATCATAAGAGGGATGTTAAATGGGATACCTATCTTGGTGGCATTTGTTATTTGACCATATTTGGTTGAGTACATAGTCAACATGCTTCCATTGGAAGATCTCTCAATTGCATCATTGCTTCCTTAAGTAATTTTTTGTTGAAGTCTTGAGAAACTTCAATGTAATAATTGGCACACCCATTCTTATCGATATAAGATGGTGTGCAAGAAATCCGGTCCAAAATGAAAGACAAACATCCTACTGGTTTTCATATAACTATTGTATCAATGAAATCTTCAGATCAAATGATCTGTTTATGTCAATATAATCACAAAAAAGAGGATATGTAGGGCATGGAAAATAAATCCACTTGGTTTTAGACATGGTGACCCAAAATGATTTTCCTCCAAGATAGATATTTTATTTCTTTTGAAAAGTTCCCCCCCCATGAGATATGTGTAAGAATGATCTTCCTCCTCTAAAATAGATATTTTATTTGTTTTGGAAGTTTTCCAGCCCATTAGATCTATGTACTTTGCATTAAGTCCCAATAGCATGGTTCACTATAATTTTAAATTTTTTTAATGGGTTTGCTCAACTTGATGATGGTGCAAAAATCGCTAATAACATCATGAATATATGCTCTCGCTCTTGGTCCTACAGTCATGTTGAGGAAATAGCCAGCATGGATGTCATTCTAGCCGATGCCAAAAGTACAGAGTTCTTTTCTGAAATAATTTGACTTTTGTAGTATCTCTTTGTATGAAGCTCATGTGTTCCTATCATTAGTTATACACAGACATCGTTTATGTAAAAACAATATATTGCTTACCATTTCCTAGCAAAACTTTAACATCTTACAAATAAATTTATTACAGAAATAAGAAGGAATTTTAATGTCTTTAGAGAATTTCCATGGAAGAATTATGCTTGTTTCAAAGAGAAATATGATAATTTGATTTGAAGATCAGTGAGGACATAATGGAATAAGAGACTAATTATTTCCATTAGCTATACATATTGGTTTGGTAAACTGTAGGAAGAGGGATCTCTAATTGTCATCAGAGCCTTGCTTGAAATTCTTTCAAGATTCTAAACTTATAATAATAAGAAAGAGGTACCAAGCTCACCAACTTAAATTTATATCAATTTATTTAGCGAAAAAACTAGGGAAACTATCAGTGGCATGGCATGCAGGGGTGAACTCAAAGGATTTTGTCGTTTGTATGCCTTTTACAGGAGCCAAATTGGAGCATGCCATGGTACTATTAAGAATTGAGAACAAACAAAACAAGACAAGAAATGGAAGAAAAGGCCTTAATCCATTCTAATCAACTTGTATTGATCTGATGATATGAATTTATGGTACATAGATTGACTAGATCTAGATCTAGATCTCACTGATGACCCATCAATGGATCATGACAACACCCCGGTTTACAACTCATATCAATGTGGTCTCGGACTTTGTGATTTTATAGGGACTCACAGTCTAAAATTCCCCCACCAATCACAATAGGGACTCACAGTCTAACATTCCCCCCCCAATCACAATAGGGACCCACAATCTAATATTCCCACCCTCAATCACAAGTCTGAATAATTTTATTGTTGATGTTTTGGTAGTTGCAGAAGGTACTTTCCCTCGTAGTCAACCTTTCTTCGATGAGAATAAGATTCCATAAGAAAAAGAACCATTGAACATATGTGGAAATACACCAGAAGAGACGTCATCCCACAAGGAAAAGATTAAAGTGAAAACAGAAGCCTCTAGATAAGAAGTTGGCCCACAGGAATTGATAAAGTGGAAAATGAATTATTCCAGATAAGAAGTCGGACCCGATACATTGACATACCAGTATAAATATAATGACACCTTTCTCATTTGAATACACACTCACTCGCAGTTGCAGCTACATAAGAAGGTGTAGGTATGAGGCTAGGAAGACGCAACTACTGCAACATCTTGGATCTTGGTTATTCTTTGTGGTTACTCTCTCTCTCTCTCTCTCTCTCTCTCTCTCTCTCTCTCTCTTGTGCGCTACCCTTGGTAGAGGTGTGCTCCTATTGTATAGTACTATTGTTGCAGTTGGGGTGGTATTTATGGAGCTAACCTTTGTGCTAGGATTTATCTATTAGTTCATGATTAGACTTGTTTTGTGAACATAATCTATCTAAGAAAGGTTGTTGGGTTTTTCCCCCATTTGTGGTTTTCCCAAGATAAATCTCTTGTGTTCTTTTGTCTCTTGTTTATGATGTTATTGCTCAATACCTGATATATAAGTTAATGTTAAAGAAGTAAAATAAAATTGGAAACTCTACTTCTTTGTAAATAAGAAAATTTAACATCGTATCAGAGCTGGTTACCTTCAGAACAATTTGACCACTGGAAGGAAGATCTTGCTGCAACAACCTTGTCATTGCATAACACTCTCTTTTTCAAGCTCGTTGAGAACTCTCCCAAGGTCATTGGGGATAATTCTTTCACTAGGAAGTTCTCCATACCCTAGCACACCTCCTACAACCTTCAGTTTGTAGTTTGGTGAAATCTGAAAATTTGAAATTTCTCAGATATAGGGTTTCTACCAACGAAAATATCAACCAGTATGAGAGTTGAGGATATATTCGATGGAGTAGATAACTTCAAATACTGGAAGCACAAAGTACTTCTCATTCTAGAGGAGAATTAGTTATTGGATCATGTCAAGTAGGTGCTTCCAGAACTAGAAGAAGAAGATGCTAAAGAAAAGTTCAAGAAGAATGAGATCAAGGGCAAGAGGATCTTGACAAACTCAATAAAAGACCATTTGATACCTAATGTATTAGAAATGAAGACATCGAAGGAAATATTGGATGCCCTAACCAGACTTTATGAAAGTAAGAATACCAGTCAGAATCTTACTCTAAGGAATCAACTCATAAATGTGTCAATGAACAAGTCATAATCAGTCGCAAATTTTTTTATGAGGATCTCATAGATCAGGGACCAATTAGCAACCATTGGATATCCGGTAGATGATGTTGAACTTGTGAATAATAAACTCAATGGATTTCCCTCCTCTTGGGATCCATTTATTCGAGGGATTTGCGCCAGAAGAAAATTTCCCAAGTTTAACAAGTTATGGGCATATTGTACCCAAGAGGAATCCGGATTGATATCCAAGTCACAGAAGACAAACGATGATGAAAATAAATCCCTTGTTTCTCAAATGAATAAAAGAAAAGAAAGAGAAGAAGGTAGTTCAAAGAAATCTAAGAGACCACATTATAAAAAGAATGCTTCAAAGATCAGATGCTACAACTTCAAGGAGATGGGACATTATGCCACACAATGTCCTCTTAGACATGAAAAAGGAAAGAAGAAGAACCATGCACATGCAGCAGATGTTGAAGAGCACAACTCAAAGGATGAAGAGTATGTCTTTTAGCGAGTGTTTCTTCCAAGCACATGATCAGGGAGTAGGAGAAACTATAGAAGACAACTCAAATGGGACAATAACAACTAAACTAGGGGTTTGCATATCAGGTTTGATATTTTGTATTGTTGCAATTTAAGTAAGTGTTGTAACTAGAATAACAATATTTAGAATTTTATTATTGTTATTGTTATTGCTAGTTTAGTAACACTTGATTATTGTTGGTACGAGTACCACTAAGTAAATTATCATATTAATAATGCACTTGTTTACAAGATAAATTGATCTCCTCTAGAAGATGTTCTTGGTTGTTGACCTTGTTCCAAGCATGTTATTTTGTAAATTCCATGGAGGTTACCATGGATATGTTGTTGTTCTTGTTTCTTGGTCCATACAAGTCACAAGTAATAGCTCTGAGAGGGAGCTACAATGACAGTTGTAGGAGGAAACAATTTAGATGGTCTCTAGTTGAGACATGGAGCAGACTATCCTAACATAGAGTTGTGCGCATGATCGTACACATCCATGTAATGAAGGAGAAGAGGACAAACTTAGAACCTTCTGACAAGAAGGGTACTTTTGTGGATATAGAGTAACTCATATGGAGATTGATTATCATACAGATCCCTCCAGTTCAGTTGATCACTCTTCATATTATCAAGAAGAATCAGTAGAGCTAGAAGAGCCTACCGAGAATCGTTGTAGTGACCAGGAAGAGACCAGCATGGTCCCATGATACTTTGCAGGATGCAAAGGGGGATATAGATATATGACATTGATGAGACATATCATGAGGAGGAGCATATGGCTCCACCAGTGGTAAGGCAGATAGCCCCACCAAGTACTAGCTTAGAAGGAGATAGAGTTCAGAGGGAGGTAGCCCTTAGGATACGATAGGGAGGAGAAGCCTCCCTAGGATAGTTCATAGGAGATTAGAATCAAAGGGATTCAATCTTCAGAGGGAGCATGAAAAATCAAAGTGAGCCTGATCTCAGAGAGAGTTAGTGGCTTAGCCACTTTCATTCAGAAAGTATTCCTCCTCAAATTTAGATGGGAGAGAGAGACACTTTCCAGGACTAACAGATAGATGCCATGAGTTGAGGAGGCTAGATCGAAGCTTCGAAGGCTTCAAGAAGATATGAGACCTCCTAGGAATATTCCATCATTTCAGTGACAGAGGAGGAAGCCAATTAGAAGGACTGGGATATGGATTTTTACTTGGTTTTGAGACCAAAAGGGAAGTCAGTGGTGACTTCCAAGTTGATCTACAATATCAAGCATGCTACAAATGGCAGCATAGAGATGTACAAATCTTGATTTGTGGCCTGATGATTCTCCCAACAATAGGGATACTATTATGACGAGACACTTTCTCTAGTATCCAAAAGAAGTGTACATATAGAAGTCACAAGATACATGAGAAGGAGTCTCATGTTTGCAGATTGAAGAGGGATTTGTATAGGCCTAAGAAGGCACCCAAGGCATGATATGCCAGATCAAAAAGTTATTTGATGAGATTGAGGATGGTTTCCCATTGATCCTATATGTGGATGACCTATTTCTTACAGGGGATGAGAAGCTCACAGATGAGCGCAAGAAGGAGCTCGCTTCAAATATCGAGATGAAGGATCTAGGTCTGATGCATTACTTTGGGATTGGAGGTGTGGTAGAGATCAAATGAGATTTTCCTTAGCCTAGGAAAATATAGTGTTGAGATCCTACAGAGATTCAAGATGATGGACTGCAAGTCCATGGCCACATCCATGACGATAAATTTGAAGCTTCTGAGTGATTCATCTTTCGATTTGGTGGATCCCACGATGTATAGGCAATTGATTGGATCCTTGATGTACCTGGTTAATATCAAGCCGAACATATGTTTTGCAATGAATGCCTTGAGTCAGTACATGGTTGAACCTAGACATGTACATTAGATGGAATCACAATATATGTTGAGGTACCTGCGTGGTACGATTGTATATGGATTGAGATATGTCTCGGGTGGAGATGTTAAGTTGCAGGGATATACAGACTATGACTGGGCAAGGAGTGCAGTGGATCAGAAGAATATTTTAGGATGTTGCCTCAGTCTGGGATCATGTATGATCTCATGGTTGAGAAGGAAGCATACATCAATGGAACCTAGTACAACAAAGGCAGATTATATCGCAGCTAGTATGGCAAGTCGTGAAGTAGTGTGGCTTTGGAAGTTGCTTGCAGGGATATTTGATCTAGAGTTGGAGCCAACTTTGATACATTGTGAAAATTAGTAAGGTTTTCATAGAAACATGTCTTTCATGAAAAGTTAAATCACATAGAGATCAAGTATCATTACATCTCAGACCTGGTGCAGAGAGGAGCTATAGATTCCTAGTACATATCCACAGATGAGTAGATAATGAGCATTCTCACCAAGCATCTAGAGTGAAGTATGAGTACTTCATAGACAAGCTTGGCGTGATGCATAATGTCCACCCTTTTTGAGAGGAAGGTGTGTTGCTTCTCCTCCTGTCAGCTAACCCCTCTGGACAAGGGTTCCCTAGATCAATCATGTGAGGTGATTGAGGGGGTAATGCACTGTCGAACCTAATGAGAGAAGAAACATCACACGCATAGTCGTGAGGACTATGGGAGTAGCTTTGTGCTACTAGATGAGTCTATAACTATGGTTGATGGCATGGTAGTAGTTGTGTGCTACTAGTTGATTTTTGCATAGCTATAGAGACATCAACTATGACTATGGTTGATGGCATGGTAATAGTTGTGTGCTACTAGTTGATTGTTGCATAGTTATATAATATGGCTATGGTTGATGGCATGGTAATAGTTGTTTGCTACTAGTTGATTATTGCATAGTCATAGGGATTGCAGACTATGATTATGGTTGATGGTATGGTAGTAGTTGTGTGCTACTAATTGATTGTTGCATAATCATAGGGACTATTGGACTGCATGGTGGTAGCTTGTGTAGCTACCAATTGATTGCAGGATAGAGACCTTGTGTCTCTGGACAGTAGTTGTGTCCTACTAGGGTGGATGTGTTCCACAGG
Source organism: Picea sitchensis (assembly GCA_010110895.2). Lineage (NCBI taxonomy): Eukaryota > Viridiplantae > Streptophyta > Pinopsida > Pinales > Pinaceae > Picea > Picea sitchensis. The sequence goes on from SNQJ01S0084325.1 coordinate 44,884, forward strand.
CATGTTAGAAAAACAGGACCGTGGAGCAATAAAATAAAACAAATGCAGAAACAAAACACAGAAGACACATAATACAAGAGAGACGCAAATTTATGTGGTTCACCCAGTGTGGGATACGTCCACCAGAGAAATTTCCAAGTCCTTCCTTTAATATTATCCAGCAAATGAAGGGATACAACCTACAACAAAACCCGTTGTAACTTCCTCTTCTTTCTCTCACAGTCTCCTCTCTCAGAATACCATATTCACCACCATACATAGCCGCAATACATTTCCCACATAAAAGAGAGTTTCCTTCTAGGGCAAAAACCTAACATAATCTCTACTCTTAGATCTGTGACCTTATAATGACAGTCGGATTTACAGTAAATTACAATAAACTTTTACAAGGCAATTTTTGCTTAAGGAGACCTTGGCCCAGAACCCTATTTGAGAACGCCCCAATCCCGGACCTTGAGAGGGTACCCCCCTCTAGAGTCCCCTCGATGGAAGAGTGTATGAATTACGGGGTGTAAATGCTTGCTTCGCAGGGGGTATAAACGGTTGAAAGCAAGGACCTCTAAGATTAGGAAGATAATGGGCTCCACAACCAACAATCTCCCACTTGGAGGCTGATCTCAACAACTCCACCCGGCCTTTAGCCTTAATGTGACTCAAGACCTTGGATTTTGGCAAATTTCTCATTTTCATCTTCATTCGAAGACCAATTGAAAGCTGAAGTCGATTTCTCCACAGTTACTCCTTTGTTTAACATATACTGCGGGGATTACGGCACAATGTGTATCTTTTCCGACTTCAATTGTCCATCTTCAGTGGCGGATCGTATGAAGTGGTACCTCCAACCATGTAATAACTTAGTCTTGAATGGAAGGCTAAGTTCTTTACAAGGTAAATGGCACTCTGACTATCGCAGTGCAACATTTGTTCTTCTGCTTCTTTCCCATTCCTCCATAAACCTTTGTAACCAAAATCATCTCTTTACTAGCCTGCAGTAGCAACAACATGCTCTACCTCTATTGTTGAAAGTGCAACAACTTTGCGGTTTGAAATCCAATTTCTTGTTGTTCCACCTATAGTAAAAACATGCCACAATGGTGCTCCTCCTCTTATATTTATCACCTGCCATATATGAATCAACATATCCTGTAGAAAAGTGTCTAAACCTCCAAAACATAATACATGTGTAGTAGTACCTCTCAAATGCATTATGTTTTGGAGGATCAGACACTTTACTGCCTCCCAATGTTCTTTACTGGATTGTTCATATACACCACTCTAGCAACTCCCCATGTACATGTCACAGTCTTATGCAAACCATTGCATACATCAGGCATATTTACTGATGAATAAGGACCCTGGACATGTATTCCTATCTCCTCTTGTGTCTTAGGACACATTTCCTTAGATTAATTGGGAAATGGCTGGCCAAGAGTGCTTGTACTAGCAGTTTTCATTACGCATTCTAAACCTCTCCAACGCGCGCCTCACTGTGTACTCCTGCAGAGACAGATAATGTTAGTTTGCGATTTTTCTGTCTCTTGTTATTCTCATGCCAGGATTTTCTTTGCGTACCAAATCCTTCATCATAAATGAATTGGCTAATTTCTTCTTGAGCACATTTATATCACATGTAGTCCACCACCTTAAGCATGCCATCTACATACAATAACAAGATAATAAAGCTTCCATTTTCTAGCCTTTTAAAATAAACGATTATTCAGAATGACATCCACTATAACCACAATTGTCATAAACTTTATCAGAGCTTCAAATGCCGCTTGCCTTGGGAGGCTTTCTTTAGGCCATACAAGCTCTTCTTCAACGCATACCAAATTCTCCTTCCCCTTTGACCTCCTTACCCACATTAATTTAACGCATATAAATCCTCTTCCTCCAAATCCCCATAGGAGAAAAGTTGTTTTACATCTAGCTGTTCAAGAAGAAAATATTCTACGCCTGAGACTTAAAATAATTCCCAATTGAAGTCTTTAACAACAAGAAGAAAATATTTCATCAAAATCTATACCTTTCTTTTTGTGCAAACCCCTTAAGTCTGGCCTTGTACCACTTTTCTCCTCCATCTTCTTCCTTCAACTTGTAAAGCCCTTTATTCTGCAATTCCTAATATTTTCCCCCACGAACTTAATTTGGAACCATGTCCCAAGTCACAGTTTATTTTCAAGGAATCCATTTCCTCTTCCATGCCTTGCTCCCACTTCTTTGGTGTCTACTGCATTGCCTCTTCATAACATTACAGTTCATAGGAATCAATCAACAATAAATAATATAATGAAGGAGAGTATCATTAGGGGGATCTACTTAACCTGGTAAGATCTTCTAACAATACTTGTAAGTGTTTGAGGTACCTTCTGCTCATTTTTTTGTACAATTTGATTTTACGGTTCCTTTGGAATTTCTTTTGATGATCTCATCAAGCCTTTGTGTATTCTTGTTTTTGTTTTACGTATTTCTTTCCCTGCAACTGATCTTTACATGACCTTCTCATTTAATGCCTGGCATCTCTCTACTCCCTAATGATTTTGTTATTTTCATAATCCCATAAAATAACCAAAATCCCATTAACACCATATCCAATAAAGGTAGATTGCTTGGATTTTGCCTCAAGCTGTTCTATTTTCTTTATCAATATGGACAAATGCTTCACAACCGAAAGTTTTCAAAAAGAATAGTTTACCTTTTTCTGTCCATTCCTCCTGGAATTCCTGCATCCAAAGAGCTTGAAGGTCCTCTGTTTTATTAAGTAAAATGGCGATGTCACTTGAACTGTAAGGGCAGAGCGACATGCAATCTCATACTCCTTGCTTGCTCCATGATTGTCCTGTTCATCCTTTCGACACACCATTTTCTTGTAGGTGTTTGTGGGTATCTTCTCTCTGAATCCCGTGGGTATGAACAATAATCATCAAAACTCCTTATGCGGTATTCACCTCCATTATCGTATCTGAGGATTGTAAAGAATTTTCATAATATGTTCTTAACTAGAAGCTTTCCATTTCTTAAAAGTATCAAAAACATGATTTTTTTGTCGAATACAACAAACCCAAGTTTTTCTAGTTGCATCATCAATAAAAGTAACATAATAATAGGAGCCACCAAGAGATGATGCACGAGTTGGTCCCATACATCTGTATGCACAAGCTCTAACCTTTCATTCTTCTTTTCTTTTCGACTCTAAAGAAATGCGACTCTCTTTTGTTTTTCCATAAACACAATGCTCACGGAGTCCAAATCAATTTGTTTAATATCGCAAAACAAATTTATTTTGTGAAGAATATGCATACCCTTCTCACTCCTGTATTAATCTGACCTATGATTACCATAGTGTTGTATCCTCCTTGTGAAGCTTCAAGATATAGAAGAATTAGATTATTACCCGATTACATAAGATGCAATGTACCTACCTTCTCTCTCCTTTAGCTATCACCAATGATCCTTGATGACCTTCCACATCTTGCTCTGTAAGTATGGATATACAACCTTCCTTGCCAATTTTGCCCTATTGAAATCATATTTTTGCTTAAATGTGGAACATGTGTTTACCTCTTTCAACAGCCATTGGTTTCCCATTTCATTTGCTTTATTTTACCTTTTCCCCATTCCAACAATTTTGCATGGTTTATCATCACCCAAATGAACTTGTCCAAAATCACTTGTAGACATAATCTAGAAATTTCTGTAAGTTGTGGCATGAAATGAAGCTCACGAATCTACTACCCAAGACTCATAAATATTATCACGGAAAGAATCAAAGCATCTTGTAACACATCCTTTGTTACATTTGCTTCCTTATATTTCTCCTCATCTTTGTCCATCTCTTTGTTTCTTTGGAGCTCATCAGTATTTCTTTAAGATGTCCTTTCTTCCCACAATTCAGGCATTCTATCTTTCCAAGTGGATTTGGATCTGCCCTTCCTAGAATTTTCAGAGTTTCCTGAGCCCTTTCCTCCTATCCTTTTGTCTTCCCTATTCTCCATGTTCAATGCATTACCTGATGTCTCACTGATGTTTTTTTTTTCCATCGCATTTCCTCACTAGGGATAACATAACAACATCATCAAATTTTAAAGTATTATTTGAACCCGGAGAGGCAGAGTTATACGATACATGACCAGACATTTCGGCTTCGGCAATGAGCACAAGATTAGAGAGCCCTAACCTCATCATCAAAGTCCACTTTTACATAGCTTAGTTGATTAGTAAAGCTGTATTAAATTCATTTAAATGATCTACCATGGACCCCACCTTAGGACATCTTCATATTAAAATAATCTCTTCATTAGAAATACCTTATTAAATGCCAAGGGTTTTTCATACAAATTTATTAGTAGCGTCCATCAAATATAGTTGTCTTTTCTTCGAAATGTTAAATACCGTCTTTGCCAGGACTCGGTATTATGGATTCCTAGAACTAACTACATCCAAGAATCTCCCTTTCTTCGTCCTTTATGGCCACCGGCTTCTTTGCTATTCGGCTCAATGGTAGGAATAGATCCTTCATTATAAATAGTCTTCATCTGCATCTTCCATGGCGAGTAGTTTTGGTCGTTAAATTTCTCGACCTAAACTTTCCATCTTTCGAAATTACTCCCACTCAAACCAGGAAACCACTTTTCCTGCAAGTTACCTTGCACTCTGATACCGGTTGTTGAAAAGCGAGGACCCGTAGACAATAAAATAAAACAAATCAGAAACAAAACACGGAATACACACAATACAAAGAGAGACATAGATTTATGTGGTTCATCTAGTGTGGGTTACGTCCACCATATAAATTGTCAAGTCCTTCCTTTAATATTATCCAACAAATGAAGGGATACAACCTACAACAAAACCCAACTGTAACTTCCTCTTATTTCTCTCATAGTCTCCTCTCTCCGAATACCATATTCACCACCATACATATGATACATTTCCCTCATAAAGAGAGTTTCCTTCCTGGGAAAAACCCTAACATTTCCCTCATAAAAGAGAGTTTCCTTCTAGGGAAAAAAACCCTAACATAATCTCTACCGTTAGATCTGTGACCTTATAATGAACGGTCCAGATTTACAATGAAATTACAATATACTTTTACAAGGCAATTTTTTTCTTCGGGGGCTTCGCCCCCGAACCCCCGCTGGGGGCCCGCTTGCCCCCATACCCCCCAGCCAGGGGGATAGCCTCCCCGGACCCTGCAGAGGGGGTACCCCCCCTCTGCTCTCCCCCGTGTGGAAGAGTGTACATACTTCTGGGGTGTAAATACTTCATCGGGTATAAACATGGCTGAAAGCAAGGACCTCTGAATTAGGAAGATAATCATGCTCCACAACCAACAGGGCAGTGATAGTGTATCATTGGACAATAGTTGTGTGCTACTATGGTGTATGTGTTCCACTGTAGGTGGTTGTGTACCACTAGACATTAGTTATGTACTACTGTAGTTTGGAAACAGATTGGATGACATTGTAGTACTTTTTCGCTACTAGTTGATTTCCATGGAGACTACCCAACCGCTTGGAAGTAGTTGTGTGTTATTGTTTGATCACAACACAGTCAGGAAGACTACAGAAGTAGTTGTGTACTATTGGACTATGGCAGTATTTATGTAATACTGGATAGTATGGGTAGTTGTGTGATACTGGATGATTGCAACATAGTCTTGGAGACTGTGAGAATTTATTTGAGTTACTGATGGCATGGTAGTAGATACGTGCTACTAGCTGATTGCAGAGTAGTTAGTAGACTACTAGATGAAGACATCATGAAAGATACCTCCCTAGCTAAGAGGGAGTTTTGGTGTTCTAGTAGTTGCGGGAGGTACTTTCCCTCCTAGACAACCTTTCTTAGATGAGAAGAATATTTTGGAAGCAAGAGAACCATTGAACATATGTGGAAATACCCAAAAAGATAAGTTGGCCCACAAGGAAAAGATTAAAGTGAAAATACAAGCCTTTAGATAAGAAGTCATCCCACTGGAATTAATAAAGTGGAAAATGAATTATTCTAGATAAGAAGTCAGCCCCAGTACATTGGCAGACCAATATAAATATAATGACACCTTGATCATTTGAAGATACACTCACTCACAGTTGTAGCTACATAAGAAGGCGTGGGTCTGAGGCTAGGAAGACACAACTATTGCAACATCTTGGATCTTGGTTATTCTTTGTGGTTATTCTCTCTCTCTCTCTCTCTCTCTCTCTCTCTCTCTCTCTCTCTCTCTCTCGTGTGCTACCCTTGGTAGAGGTGTGCTCCTATTGTATAGTATTGTTGTTGCAATTGGGGTGGTATTTCTGGAGCTATCCTTTCTGATAGGGTTCATCTGTTGGTTCATGATTTCACTTTCTTTGTGAATGAAATCTATCTAAGAAAGGTTGTTGGGTTTTTCCCCCATTTGGGGTTTTCCCAAGATAAATCTCTTGTGTTCTTTTGTCTCTTGTTTATGTTGATATTTCTTAGTACATAATATATAATTTAATGTTAAAGAAGTAAAAGAACACTGGTAACTCTACTGCTTTGTAAATAAGAAAATCTAACATGTACCAATAATAAAACAATTACTGGTATCATCTTCAATGTGAAACTATTGAACTGATCTTCGATGAAGATATGCCTGAAAAACCACCAATATATGGATATAGTGCATATGGAAGTGAACAACTATCATGTTTGAACATTCTCATTATTTTGATTTTTATCGATGATAGGACTTCGAATCTTGAAGCCTGACTATCATCATTGATATTTGATATCCCCCCCTGTCAGGTGCAATGTGAGAAGTTTGTTGAGAGGATCCAAGCTTGAAAATTGAATTCTTCTAATCGACAATGATTCATAGTTGAAGGGACCCAAGCTTAAGCTTTGGATTCTTCATGTGGTGGTTTTTTTGGTTGACCACTAACCATATTCCATTAATGCTTGAACAATGTGGTAGTTTTGGATTACCACTAACCATATTCACTTAAACAATGCGGTGGTTTTTGGTTTACCACTAACCATCTTCCATTTGAACAATGTGGTGGATTTGGATTACCACAAACCATCTTCACTCCCCCCTTGAAGGTGTAGGAGAGTATCATTTTCATCAATGCGCTCACCCCTTGAGGTGTGGAGAGTACCATCTTTGATTCATATTTTTATTTTAGAGAACATAAAGAATTGGATCTGGATCATCTCCAAAATCATATGGAATAGTTTTTTGAAAGATTTTTACTATTGTCATTTCTCCATGCAGTTGTGGCTTTACCTTTGTCTTGACTAGATAGTAAGACTGATGTAGTTTCTTTACTTGTTGATTCCATTTCCAAGAGTTGATCCAACCATAATGGATTTTTTGTTTAACCTTCTTCTTCTTGTGACACTTTCTAAGAGATGATTTTTCTTCCCACAATGAAGACAAGGATGGAGATAAAAACATTGTGTCTCCAAGTGACTAACTCTATGACAATGTTGGCATCTATTAGTAATATTCTTCACATCTTCAACAAGTCTTGTACTCACAAACTAAATTGGTTTAGAGTAATCTGGGATATGAAAGCTATTGCCCTTTTCATATCCTAAGTCATGTCGATTTTTGTTGAAGGATAATTATTCCCAAGGTCTAACAACCATCTTGGAAAGATCATTTTGTTGTTGTTTTACTTCTTCACATTTGTTGTTTCTACCGCTATCATTTTGTGCTTTTGATTCATCTTTGATACATATTTCCTCCATCAATTGAATGAAAGATTCCATATCTTACATGTCTTGTGCATTAGTTATCAAGTCTTTTGTATCACAATTAGCATCAACCATCTGTATTGTCTTGTGTGTCACAAGTTGTATCAACTTTTTGTATGATATCATTTGTATCACATGCTACAACAATCATTTGGATGAACTCATGTGTAGCACATGTTGCATCAATATTCTCTATTAGATCTTATGTGACACAACGTGCATCAACTTTTTGATTCGTTGCAGATATTGCATTAGTCATGTTATCAATTTGATTATTCTTTTCTCTTAATTTTATCTAAAGTGCATCAATCAATTTATCCTTCATTTGTATTTCATCTCGAATATCATTTGATCACAGTATTGTATCAACCATTTAATTTTTGTTTTTGACTCAATGTCCACTATAGACTTTTAACTTGATTTTGCAATTCATGGTTTCCCTCTTGCAATTCTTTGATTTATTGAGAGGTGTTTTGTAAACTCTTTCCTCCTTTTCCCATTTCTTATTATTCTCTCGCTCACTTGTCACGCTAGCTTGTACTCGCCCGCTTGATTTGATGTCACCTAGGGTGTTGAGTACTACCGATCTTGCACCCTAAAGTGTGATTACAATGATTTGATCTTGACCTCCTTCAAATTTTAGGGAGATCTTCTTTTTGACAATTCAATTACTTAGATCAAAAGATTTATCCTTCTTCAATTTTTTACAATTTAACTTGTGAATGAAGGATTTTTTCTCTTGATTAACAATTTGGCACAAAACATTTTACTAAAGATGGCAATTTTTAAGAGGACTTCAATACATTTTTTTTTATTTTTTTTGCAATGGCCAATGTACTTCATGAACGTTGTGTGTATCAAGAAAATAGAACACAAAACAACATAAGCATCTAAGAGAATAGCGACCATCAACATACACAATTATCCTTAGACCTCCTTATTCAATTTCGGGACAGGTCTAGGACATGTCAACACTGCAAAAAAAAGATATTTTTATTAATCTTGATACCATTATCTCTTTGCACCTACGAGTGATTTCTTCTCTCAATTACAATCTTTTCCATTGCATTTCATTTCATTGATAGAGGATATAAAAATGATCACTATTCAACACTTCTAAAACAATCTCCACTTGTGACTTTGTAACATAAAATATATGAAAGCATTACAATTTTAACCTCCATTTTTGCAACTTCAACAAAACCATATATTGGCCCATAAACACTATTGACCTTGTTGCCGTCCTTATACACACTTGCAAACGTGAGCTAATTCTGGCTCACTTAGTGTGTCCTTGGAGGCACAATGCCTAGGTTCACATCCCATGCTGTCACTTTGACTGGAACCTCTTCCTTCCAGGCTTACTCCTAGGGAAGCCAAAGGGGGTAGACCTTAGTTACTATATGTGTTAGAGTTAGGTTATAGGAGTTAATTTTAATTAGTTAAGTTTAGAGGGGATTATAATCCTAAGATTCCAAGGCAACCATGCAAGATGCAAGGGTTAGCATGAAAAGAAATCCTTTTCCCTAGGTCAACTAAGACTAGTGCTTAGAAATTGGGCAAGGGGTCAACTATGTTAAAGGGTGTTTATTTACAAAAAAATTTCAAATTACTTACAATTTTACAAAAGAATAAATTAAACCAATGAAAGAATACCATATACAATTACTTACAATAAAGAATGCTAGGATACAAATTATACAAAGAAAACTAACCATGTTTTACTTCTATGTGTGCAGGATATCAAAGACCAAAGAATTAAATCACATCACCACATTTATGAGATCATCATCAACACATTATATCATCAACACATTTCAAA
>SNQJ01S0084326.1:6805-16966 GCA_010110895.2 Picea sitchensis
GGTTCCGGGCCTGCACCTGCAGTTGGGCCTTTTAGTGCTTCTTAGCTGGGTTCTTGTTTGGTGCTTGTTCTTGTTTGGCCAGGGTTTGCAAATGTTGGGATGCTGCATCTGTGGTTGGATCTTTGGTCGCATTTTGTTTTGCACTGAAGTTTGCATAGAATACTATTAAGATAAAATAACATACTAAAGAATTGCAGGCGGTGTAAATTGCATCTGTTACGTGTTGAAGCAAAGTTTGTTGGCCTCAAAATATATTTGATGGTCGTCGATGCTTTTTACATGGATCCTATGTTACTATGGTTTTATAGTTATGACAATGGCTTTTGTTGTGTGGGAGATATAACTGTTCTCTCCCTTTTACTTTCCTGTTGTAAACTGCGTTTGACTCTAGTTTTTCACGTTTATGTGGTCATTCCGAGCGACTGCCGTTCGGTTGCATAGTTGGCCAATTTTATGGATGCGGCTTCATGAATAGGTTCTATTGGACTATGACAGGTCGTGTTCGGTGTATACATTAGCTTTCCCAAATTAGTTTTCTTTAAAAGAATCCTGGGCAGAAGAGAATGCAATTTATGAAATTATAGGTTTCCTGGACCGCAAATCCGTCATCCCATACTTAGCCAATTTTTGCATCGCGGGTTGATGGGGTAGGTGGATGAAAATTGACAATCAGAGAGTTCCGTGATATACAAATTGACAATTGGTCAACAACGAGAGTTTCACGATCATTCCGACCGACCGCAGTTGGGTTCCATACTTGGCCAGTATTATGGACGTGCCTTCACGGATAGGTTGTATCGAACTATGGTGTATACATTAGCATTTTCGAATTATTTTTATTTAACAGTAGGGCTCCTAGACAAAAAACATTGAAATTTATCAAATTATAGGTTTCCTGGACAACATAGATTAAACATAGGAAATATGTAATTTTATAGAGTAGATATATACAGCCTGCACAGAGCCCTCATCCCATACTTAATCAGTTTTTGCATCGTGTGTTGTCAGGGTAGGCGGCTGGAAATTGACAATCAGAGACTTCGGTGAAATAAAAATTGACAATCAGACTTGCAGACTATTTGAATTTGAAGGCCGTCATGTCCAAAAAAGTTAACATTGTCGAAATAGTTTACTTTATGTGCGTTTTACATACCCTGGTGGACAAAAAACACACAAAACAAATAGTGAGCATTTTTTGGATCGCGGGTTCTTGGGATGGCAGGCTCTAGGTTCGGTCCCTGTTGTTTTGTGTCCTACAAATAGCACAGACAGTTCCGCGATATACAAAATGAAAATCGGGCTTGCACACTATTTGAATTTCAAGGGCTCCTTCAAAACAACTATCATTCTCGAATTACTTTTCTTTGCGTACGTTTTACATACGCTCGTGAACAAAAACAAAAAAATAGTAGTAACGTTTGTTACATAGGGATCCATCTCCGCTACCTACTGCACTTCCCAATACACATTAAATATTCTTTGAAAAGTTAGAACGAAGCAGACAGGTTCGAAAAGATTGGCTTTAATAACTGGAAAGCTCGAGGACATCTCTAATTAAAATGAATAGACAGGAAAATATTATGGGATCTGGTAATTTGTTTTGGCCTGCATTTTAAATTTGCGAAATTATTATTATTATTTTTTTCCTTGTGCAGTTTTAGTTTTGTTCAAAGCTTCAACATAGTTCATGAACGTGTCGGTGACAGAGACCTTGATGTCATGTCCCTCTTTAATATTGTGCATTTCGAAATGATGGGATTTAATAACTGGAGGACATCTCCCATTAAAATGAATAGATAGACGAATATCATGGGATTTGGTAATTTCTTTTTGCCTACATTTTGAATTTGCGAAATACTTTTTATTTTATTTTTTGCTTGTGCAGTTTTAGTTTTCTTAAAAGCTTCAACAAATTTCACGAACGTGTCACCCACAGAGGCCTTGACGTCATGTCCCTCTTTGATATTGTGCATATCTTAGATGTCTGATTTCAAAATCTGCTTGGATATGGGAATTTTAATACGTGCTGGTAGTCACTATTGAGCGTACATATTCAAAAAGATTTGCATTAATAAGTGAAAATATCGAGAACATATGTCATTAAAACAAATCAACACAAAATATATGACATACCATCCATCCCTGCTTTCAAACACTTATTTCCATTTCTCTCTATGATCAAAGAGTTGTGCTTTAGGGTTCCTTCGTTCTAATGTTCTTGGTCATGCACATGTAAGACAACTTAGAGATGCGATTGATGAGCAGATGAAAGAATAGAGATTAGTTTTATGTGATGTGAGCTTTGAGTAAAAACAAAAATCTGTTATACAAAGAGAAACTCAGAGAGGACGAAAAAAATAGAACAAGTATGTTCTGGTTGGTGTTCTCCCTGTGTTCGATGCTTTGGTTCGTTGAAAATGTTGGCTGGAGATTTGTTGGTTGAACTTCTTTGTTTTATTGTTGGGAATTGTAATGGATTTTGAGGTCGGGTGCAAAATAGTTCTTCGTTTAAGTATATAGCTTCTTCTAACAACACAGGTTTGGCAAGTGTATCGAGTTGTACAGATTGCACAAGTATTTGTCTACCTTGGAGGCGGGTAGCAAAAACTGTATGGGTGGATACAATGACATATTATCACTGCAAAAGTTTCTATTTCATAGTATGATGACCTGCATGTGGGTTTGGTAGCCGAGTTGACATAAATCTATGTTCTTTGTGAAAGCTTGTTCCATTTCCTCTGGATGTAGTTGCAGACTCTACATATTTGGTGTCACCTCTGAACATTCCAGACCTTTCTGTGGGCCGCCATATCTCCATGGATATGAAGAAAGATATATTATGATGCCATCTGCAACATTTGATACACTTGCTAGACCTATTCTGGTGCATTCTGCAGCATTTGATGCACTTGCCACACCTTTACTACCCGAAGAAGTTATGTATCTCAACAGAGTTGGTTTTTGCATTTGGGTTGGACGTTCCTTCCAATTTACTGTAATAAAGCAAATAAGTTCCACATACAAATCCTCAGGCAGGCTTCTCAACCAAACAGATGATCAAATATAGGGAGAATACCAGTCACTACGTACTTGAATTATTTTCCGCTGCTTTAGCTGTTGTGACATAGAATGACTCCTTCCAGTTTGAAATCGGCCTGAATGGCATTTGTAAGTTGTCTCGGATGTCAAGGGTCAGGAACATTGCAAGAAAAGCACCTTAAACCCCAACTTTTAGACAACAGAGGGAAATTAATACTTGACAAAGAATGGAATGTTGAATAAACAGGCATTGCAAGCAGGCCATATCTGGAAGAGAGAAGATATTCAAAAAAGTGGGATAGATGTACTTGGCAGCACCGATGAAGTACAAAAATGTGACTAAGCTTCATCAATGTACATATTTTAAATTGGTTGATGGCAGGAAAAATCACAATCGTTGTCGAAAATAGCCTCGGTTGTATTTTGTAACCCACCTTATTTGAATATAGAATAATTTCGGTTTATTTTTTAATAGTATTTTCCAATTTCTGGTATTTGTTTTAATTGTATTTTCTACCTTCTTCCCTTGTGTGGTTAAACATGAAACATAAGGTTTTGTTTTTTCTACCCAGTACTTCAATCTAAATAAAACCTGGCCTTTTCTTTGCTTACATTTTACATGTAAGAATAATTTTTCATAGGCCATACTTATGTGGCGGTGGCCTTGTATTTAAAGAAAGAAATTGGAGGACCCGTGCTACTCCCATTCTTCGGGTTCCGTGAATAGAATTAATAATGAGTAACGAAAAGGTGACTGAACTGTTGACACAATGTTCCTATGAAGTTTGTTGTATATATTGCAGCTTCTTCTATTTGATAATATCTGTGCATATACACTAATATCAGTAGTATTGGAATAAATACAAAAAAACTTCCTCTTTGGCAAATCTTAGGCAATTATGTTTGGGTTTGTGGTATTAAACAACTATGCCCATTGTTCCATCATATACATCTTCCATCTTAAGAACTTTCGTAATCTGCAATTTATGCTTTAATTACTTAAAAGCCACACCAAATTTTGATTGCATTTAATTTAATTTAGATATTGATGTTTATGGAGAGCCGACGTTTGCTGATCTCATTGCAATGCATACAAGATGAATATATGATAAGGATTTTATGTCGTTGAGACCACAACGCAAATTCATGTTTCTTGTTGCGCTATGTACATGTTGCAGTCAAAATTTTTGAGGTTCCAGCGAAATTTGCAAGCCGAGAAGCATCTTGCAGATTGGGAGATCATTTGCATTTGAAACAACCAATCCATTAATATATATTACTATGAATACTATTCAGACAAATATGAAAACTTTGTTCATTGATAGATGCTAGTATGAAAAATATTGAAATAGATATCATAACTTTGTCTTGGCTAATACTTGCTCAGTTATCTGGGCACCAGGCCCCGAGTTCGTGGTACCCAACACCTATGTCCCACGTTTCATCATATACATGTTGCAGCGAAACAACGTCAATGATTTGTTCCTTTCCATACTTGGCCAATTTTATGCCCGCCGCTGCGGGGCCAACGCTTGCGAACCCACCTGTTTATCGTTCCGCAATATACATATTGCACTGAAAAGATCCATGATCTACAATTTCACCACGGGCTCCTCGTACATATTGACTTTGTTCAAAGTATCTGTTGCTGCTTTCCATCCCTAGTAACTTCGCATCCTTCTTGATATACATCAACAATGCTCTTACTAGTGACAAGTGGACAAAGTGGTACGAAAGATACCTCTATCATCTGTAATTCATGCTTTACCATCTTCATCTATATCCTCACACGACGGATCTGACCGAGCGCTGTTCCTTTCCATACTTAGCCAATTTTATGCTCGCCGCTGCGGGGCTGGCGCTTGCGAACCTTGATGTTCTTCTGCGAGATACTTAGTTCTTCTTCCCTTCTCATGTTCTTGTATATTATCTACAATTCCACTGCCAACACCTCTGTCCTTTTTCCCTTATTTTCTTCCCATGTATTATGGGACTATAAAATATGGACATGATATTCTATAAAGCATGTACAAATTCTGCATTCCATACCTAGCAACATTTTCGATCGCGGGTTCTTGGGCGCGCATGCGAGCTAAAAAATGGGGCTCCATTGTTTCGTAGCCTACAAATAGCACCCATAATTCCGTGATATATAAATTGACAAGCGAATCTGCTGATTGGCTGAGTCAACATTGCACTTCTATTGTTTCGTGTCCTCCAAACAACACTCCCAGTTCCATGATATAGAAATTGACACACAGAATGCAGAAATGGCAGAGTGCAGATTGCCATTGTTTACTGATGCCAATCCCTGTGAAGTATCTAACAGTATCTAAAAAATTATTTAGAATACTAAATTAGCACTTATTAGTGACAACTGGACATAGAGGTACGAAACAATTGGAATTGCAGTCTCCGCAATATACAAATTGACTACCGGATATCATCCGCTCTTCTGTCTTACAGATTATGCATTCAAATGTTCGGAGCAATACAATTATAAGGTCCGGGCCTCGCCTCCTCTGCGGATACCTTCTCAGCCTATTTTGGATCCTCCTTTTGGTGGGTTCACGAAATATGCAGCTCCAGCGTTGGTGAGTTGGCATATCTTTATTTCCATCTATACAATCAGACGATAAATCCGACCGACCGTTGTTGCTTTCGATACTTGGCCAATTTTATGTCCACGATTGCCGCGTTGGGACCAATTTCAGTTCCATCTATATCCTCACATGGAGAATTGAACCGGTAGTTATTCCTTTTCATACCTATCGACATTTCTGATCATGGGTTCTCGGGCGGGCGGGCTCAAAATTGGCCCTCCATTGTTGTGTGTGTTACAAATAGCACCAAAAATTTCACGATATACAAATTGAGAAGCGGATATGCGGATTGGATGACTCGACATTGCAATTCTATTGTTTTGTGTCCTCCAAATAGTTCTTCAAGTTTCGCGATATACAAATTCACACATGGAATGCAAGGCTGGCGGGGTGGAGATTGCCATTGTTTACGGATACTAATCCCTATGAAGTATTTAACATAATCTAAAATATTATTTTCGATACTAAATTACCTCTTAGTACTGACAATTGGACATAGGTGAGGGTCCGACATCATTATCTCTTCTGACATCATCCGCTCTTTCGTGTTACAAATTATGCATTCAAATTATTTACTCCGGTCCTCCACAATATACAAATTGACTACCAGGTTCACATCTTGTATTCAAAATTTCCCTAATCTACAATTCCACCACCGACTCCTTTCTCCTTTTTCCATTTTCTTATTCCCTTGTATTATGGCTCTCATTATCTCCATGTATATAATCACACCTTAGGCAATTTTATGTCCACGGTTGTTGGGTTGGAAATCTACAATTCTATCGCATGCTCCTCAATCTCGTAAGCTTCACTGTACCACGGTTGACAAATGTGCTTCCTAATATACATGTGCTATTCTCTTACTAATGACTCTTACAAGTGAAAACTGCACACAACAATACAAAAAAATTCGCATCTAGCCATTCACAACATAGAAATTGACTACCAGGTTCCGACATCGTCCCCTCTTCCGTGTTATAGATTGTGCATTCAAATGTTATGAATAATACAATTTGACCATCCGTACCTCTGACACTATTTCGGATCCTCCTGTTCACAGATTCATGAAATATCAAATTCTTAGTCAGTGTTTCAGGTTAGCGCATTCAAAGTCTGTTGCTTCTTCTTCCCTGATATGCATATTGCACTCAAAATTTCCGTGATTTACATTTCCACCGCGGACTCGTTGGTCCTTTTTCCCTTGTATTATCGCTTTGTGGTTATATACATAGTCACCTTTCTATAAACATGGGTTCCAGTGTTGGCGTGTTGAGATATCTTTATCTCCATCTATATAATCACACAACTCCTTCGACCGACCACTATTTCTCTCCTTACTTAGCCAATTTTATCGCCACGGTTGGCGGGTTACGCGTATTGAAATCAAAAAGTTCCAAGACATACAATTTGACCCTGGTTCCCTCACCTTCAACAGTTGTACCTTGCAACCCTATTTTGTAGCAGTTTTGTTCCCCTGCCCGCGACCTCTGTACTTTCTTGCTATGCAATTAGAAACCTTTCATGCTAACATGTCACCATGCAGGAACCATCAACATTGTCATTAATGGGCAAAAAACTCGAGGATATATCCCATTATTACGCATTAAACCAAGATGTGCGGAAACTTATTTTGTCCCTTCCGATTGTTCATCTCCAACACACGTCGTCGTGTTGGGCCGCTCAAGAAATATGAAATGCTTAATCTCTCATTGCAATATCCACCATGTTCTCATTTCTATATATGCAATTAGTAGTGTTTAATGTTAACAACGCATCATGCAACAACCGTCCAGATTGTCATTAATCAACGAAAGTCTTGAGGACATCTCCCATTCACACGCTTTTGACCAAAATTTGCGCAGGGTTATATTATCCCTTCCAACCTTTCATTTCATTCATCGTCTGGAACAAATAAATGTCTTTGTAGACCTATGGCAGTGGGTCAACAATAGTTTTGTGGAGATACAATAAATATGTTCATAGAAGAGGACCAAAGGTTCCAGTGGTCCAGGGCATACTTTTACTATTCATCTCGTTCCACCCAGAACAAAGTTATTTGGACCTATGGAATCACTCGTGCAGGCTACGTCCCTGAGGTTTTTGACTGCAAGGAAGTAGTCTCTTGGTGAGATGAAAAATATATTCCAGGCCAAAGAATTATTCCACTGTGCGACCATTCTCCTATTTCTTTGTCACCTCAGCTCTTCCGCAAGATGTTGAAATTGCCGAAACCAACATTAACGTTCAAAGGACAAGACTGCAAGAAATTTCTAGAAAAACATCATAACGGGTTGGACATATTAGCCGACTTCCTTGAAGACCTGACAACAGTTCCTAAAGATATCACAAGGCTCCAGGTAAGTTCCTTTAGAAATCCATTCAAGAAAATTGCTTGGCTGTTTACAAGAATAACGGGACAAGCATCCACAACAAGCATTTCCCATATACTTATTTATATTATGTATTTCATAGTCAAGGAACAATACATTTTCGATTGGGGAAAGCTAATCTCCATTGAAATCTGTTCCTAGTTGTCAGGATTCAAAGAATCAAATAAATTTCATATGTCATCCTACTTGATTTTCGCAATTGTGTATTGCTGCCCGTTTCCAAAACTTTCTCTTTCCAATAAAATAAACTGTGGATTTGGCCCAGTAACATTCTGGCACAACTCCCTATGGAGATACAAGGCCTCCCATTGTTTTTATGAAGTTTTTAATGGCTTTGTTTCAGTTTTCAAAGATTTACTGTTAGGCAAGGATGCTCTGCGGATGTCTGGCCATGCAAGCAAGTTTTTGAACAAGAAGGGCAACCTTGAGCAAAAGGAAAATCACAGTCTCCTCATGGTCTTTGGCTCTAAGAAAAATCCTACCTTCCTTCCATGCCACATCATAGACAAGATGTTTGTTGCAGAAATAGCAAGGCAATACAACCACTGGTTGCATTTTTTCCATGACAACAAAAAAAAAACAGTTCATTCCTCTGCCCTGGAAAGTCGGAGACTTCATGTGTAGAAACATCAACAAGATTGACAAGTTTTCCACCCATTTCAAGAAATTGAACCTAACGTACACTGAAAGGCTAAAAGGGTTCTACCCCAATGGCATTTTTGGAGAACATTTACTGGGTGTTGGCTTTAACACCTCTTTTATCCATAGACACCTGACCCAAGACAGGGACAATGTCGACAATAATCTGGGTTCTTCCCATTGCGACACAGAGACATTGAAAAGCGTAACTGAATTGTACAGACAACATGGTAAAGTATCCGGTGGGAAGAGTACCCAACCCCCCGCCAACACTCCCAAGAGCATGGCACCATGGAGCGTCGCTTCGACGGTCCATCCCAGTAAGAAAGCAACCCATAAATCTTCGAACGAAGGAGGAGATAAGAACCCTCCTCGCATAAATATTGATAGTTCTCACAAAGTTCCACTGACGAAGAAGAGAAAAAACAATGAAGGCCATGCGGAGGAACCTGAAATTGATAGTGGAAAAATGAAAATTGAAATTGAAGCTGAGCAGATGCAAAAAAATGGGTCGTCCGCGGTGGACATATCTGACACCGAATTTTTTGACATAGATGAATCCTTCGTAATCCAGAGCGTTATTTTTGACAGCCAATCTAAAAGTATGGTCATTGAAAAGAGAGATGTAACAAACAGGAAAGGAAAATCTCGAACAAAGATTGACTTTAGCCAAATGACCCCATCCAAAATCTGCTCGTTTCACCAGGTAACCGGTGACGTTCTTCACGATTCCATTGGAGGAATGGAGACGGATTATGCCAATCTGAAACACCATCTCAACGAATTTGAACAAGCTTTCATTTCAACACCATAATTTGCCAGTCCTTTGGCAAAAATTGTGCCTTCTACCACTGCAGCGAAGATGAAAGTATCCTCTACCCTCCTTGCATGCTCCAGAGCCCTTGTAGAGAACACCATCAACAAAAGAATGCATCTAGTTACTGAAGCCTGGGAAACATCGCAAAATTTAGTTTCCTTCGAAAAGAAGGCCAATGATTTTCTTGAACATTTGGAGGCGAATTTAAAAAATGAACAACTTTTCTGTCATCAGGTGCTGCACTGTTTTTCCAACTATGCCCTAAACACATCGGAACTAAAAAGAATATAGGAGAAACTCCCCTCCCCAAAGTGCACCAAAAAAGTAAAAGCATGCTGGAAAAAATAAATTGAGAACCTGCACCTCATTGTCAAATCATGTAAACAAGTCATATCAGAAAAGGAAAATTTATTCACAAGCCTGCTCCAGATGGACTTAGACGGAACTACCAATGAGGTTCAAGATCCAAAATTAATTCTCAAATTCTTGGCAGTCACCAAAGAAGCGTTCCAGGAACAAGTTGATATTTTAAAGGGGTTGTCTTTCAAAAAGTTTTACGACATACTTGAACATAGTCTAGATGAGCACGAGCGTTGGGTACTAGACTATGCCTCACACAATGAAGAAATTGAACAGAGTCTGCATAGTATTTCAATGGATCTAAGGAAATTAG
>SNQJ01S0084326.1:17832-34627 GCA_010110895.2 Picea sitchensis
AGAAAACTAATTCAGATATGCTACATTTCTTGTCTCCTATTGTATGCTAATTTTTGGGTCTTCAACGACGTTGATGGTTTAAATGTTGATGTAATTTCCTGATATATGTAACAACCATTATTTATTTTATAATAAGTTTCTATGGTTCGCAAGCCCGCTTCTCAATTTGTATATCGCGGAACTATCGATGGTTTTTGTATGACACGGAACAACAGAGGCCCATTTTTGAAACCGCTAGCTCGACAACCCACAATCCAAAGACTTGCTAATTATGGAATGAGCAGTTCGTCCATGCTCTATAAAACATGTGCAAAGAAAACTAATTCGGCAATGTTATATCTTTTTTTCCCAAAAAATAGCCTTAGTTTTAAAGAAAAGTAATTCGGTGCAACATATGCTATTACTATTCTATTATATAACATACATTATTAATTTCTGGTAAATTTCTATAGTCCGCAACTACGCCTCTCATTTTGTATATCGCGGAATAGTCGGTGCTATTTTTAGACCACAGAACATCAGACACCCAATTTTCAGCGCGCCAGCCCAAGAACCCGCGATACAAAAATTGCCTACGTATGCAATGAAGGCTACAAATTTCATATCTATAAAACTAAAAATCTACTTTATACAAATGCATATTTCGTATGTATAATTTATTTACTAAATATCTACTTTATACAAATACATTGTTCATATGTATAATTTATTTACTAAATATCTACTTTATACAAATACATATTTCGTATGTATAATTTATTTATTTCTGATGACTTTCTATGTCCTAGTTTTAAAAATAACCAATTCTGTAATGCTAATTTTTGTGTGTCCAACAACCATTCAAACATTGATAATTTTTTATATTTTTTCAAGAAGAACTAATTCGGGAATACTATGTTCTACACGCAAACCACATGTATTTCAACTTTCTAGCCACCTACCTGTACTAGGTCACACTTACTCCCATACCAACCTGGCAGGGACTACGCTGCCATGCAACACTTGTTTAAATAAGGAATCATATATATTGAGGGGTGAGGTTTATATATGTAAACTCATTTCATTAATTTCTTATACTCTTTATATACCTTTATCTCTATCTTTCTCACTTTTACCATGATATATAAGGGTTGTACTTTTAGCCCCACATCCTTTATGTTCTTGTTCTTTCTTTCCCTCCTTTTTTAGTTCCTATCGAAGGCGTAGAGGGATTATAGCGATCGATAATTTGTTGACTTCATATTAGTTTGTTGTTTGACTAATTGTTTTGCATAATCTCTATTGCTCGAACTAGAGAACTAAAAAAATTATTTTTTATATAATAAAAAAAACCTTATATGTCATGATCTCATTGGATAATAGATTTGAGGTCTTATTTCCATCTTCTCTATTGCCAGTGTTTTATATGTTAGCATATCCAAAGTTTTTGATCATCTACGGTCTTTTTGAATTTTTACTATTTTTATTGAAATGTTTAGATATCGAAAGTTTTGAGCATGGACATTCAATTTTTTATTAGTTGACTTCATATTAGTTTGTCCTTTGACTAATTTTTTTTTGCATAGTCCCTATTGTTCGAACTATTGTTATTGTTATTATTTTCATTTTCTGTTATTATTACGTACTTAAAGAGGCATTTTCATTATTATGTACGTAAATAGGCCTGCCACACTACATTCTTATTAAATGTTTACACAACGTGAGGCCCTTGGACGGTTTTGACAGCCTTAAGTGTTTACCTAACAGGATTCACAACCTTAAATGTTTACTTAACATGCGTGTTACAATATAGTTTCCTTCGATTTTTGGATACAGTCTTGTCTGCAATGAATTTGGGCAATATTGTTCTTCACCAAAATTACTGCTTCACTGGTTGATGCTTGCTCGTTGGTTCGTTGGATGCTGCTTATTGTTGTTTGATTCAACTTTGCAAAGTTGAGGTCCTACAGCTGCAATTGGACCTCTTGGTGCTTGTTCACTGGTTTGTTGTTTGTTTCTTGCTCTTGTTTGCTTCAACTTTGCAAGGTTGAGGTCCTGCATCCGCATTTGGACGTGTTGTTGCAGTTTGCACGATTGAGGTTCTGTGTCCACGATTGGAACTGCACTTATATCGTTCCTCATTCACGGGTAAGTTTCAGTGCCATGGTTTCATTCCCATTCATTGTTTACTGTTTACTATTTGTAGTTTGCAAGTAAAATTTTCAATACTAGGCATGCCTGAGTCAAAATCCTCTTGCAGAACATCTTTGTGTGTGACTACTACAACCAGAGAAGTAGGAGTGTACTGTTGTCTTGTTATTTTTCTTGAACGTCAATGTTCGACCCATAACCCACCTTTGTCGCAGCCATAGTGACATATAAAAAAGGAAATCGAATTTTCTACTCATATTTTCTAGTCCTGAAAACCATACGTTTCGTTCTTTTTTTTCTAGGCTATTCCCTTCCAAAACGTCTTGTTACCCTTTGAATTTCAATGTTGGACACAAAACCCACATCTGTTGCAGCCACAATGACATATAGAAAAGGAAATCAAATGTTCTCCTCATATTTTATGTTCCTAAAAACCATACGTTTGGTGCATTTTTTTGTGGCTGTTCCATTCCAATCACATATGCCCACTTCCATGTCTTGGACATCGTACCATATCTCTTTGGAAAATAGCAATGCAAAGGGGTTTACAAAATGAATTCAGAGTTGTCATTGCGGAGCAAGCATCTACCAAGACCTTGCCATCCTTTCTTTCC
Organism: Picea sitchensis; assembly: GCA_010110895.2. Lineage (NCBI taxonomy): Eukaryota > Viridiplantae > Streptophyta > Pinopsida > Pinales > Pinaceae > Picea > Picea sitchensis. The sequence continues at coordinate 20,577 of SNQJ01S0084326.1, forward strand.
AGGTTGTGATAGGGCATGCTTTTATTCTCTGGATCAATAACCACGTTTAGCTGTTGGTTTTATGTTGTCCTTTATGTCTTGCAAAGCATCTTCCGTGACCGTTTTCATATCTAAATCTCGTCTTGTAGAAATGGTTCTTTGTAATCTGAATGTCCAGTTCATTGATCTGTATCAGACTGGATTTCATGTTGTAAGATAATTTAAACATCTTAGAATATCTTCTTCATCTTGTAAGATAATTTAAACCTTAAGAAGTTGTGTCGTGTTATGATCCTGTTCATGTGGTAAAATTCTGTAATGCCTAGTTCTTCCGCTTTTGTTTATCCGACAAACCATCTATATGGATTTTCTCAGTGGAGGGCATCAAGAAGTCGTTTCAAATTTGTTTTGGTGTTGATTTGTGAAGAGTGGGGATGAAAATAAATGGTGAATAGGACTATAAAACTATATACAATGGCTACCAAAAATCTTATAGGATGTACGCATAGAATAAGTTCAAAAATGATATGCCTTAAATACTCAGTCTTTGTGCTGAGAAAATTTATAGCGTTATTTCATTTGCATTGTCTCTTCTATATGGTTCACTATTCACTATAACTTTGTTTGTTTTTCATATGCTATAGAAACCACGGGGCATTGAATTTGACACAAAGAAGGTAGAAGGATACATAGGGGAATTGGTATGCAGTTCCGAACATATAGTTTTCATTTTCTTTTTTTTCCTATTTGCATATTATCTAAATATAGCTAAGAAACATCTTGAAAATCACAACTTAAAAGATGAAGCAAGTAATAGATGTTGAGTGCTATGAAATAGATACAGACTCCATTGCATATGACAACATCGACCAGGTATTGCATAGAAATGGGATTTTTAGATTAGATGCATTCTCGTATACTGTGGGAGGTTGCCTCTTCGATGCATTTCAAGTTGTATTGCATTTTCATTATTCCTTGACCAACCTGCACAATGGATTGATAGATAATTTCTTGGCCTGTTTAGAAAATGGTGATGTTGAGGCATTAGAGTTTTATCAATACGAATTGGCATCTGATTTTCTTTTTCAGTTGCATGGAATACATGATGTCACTACGTATTTTTCAAAGATGCGGTTGTCTGCATCTACAACTCTGCCTACACATGAGAGGGGGCTTTGGGGAGATACATTTTGTATACGGTGGTTTTCCAAGTGGTTGAATATATCAGTTGGAATATGGTCATTAACAAGAAAAACAAGATATCTACTATTCAACAAAATTGCATCTAGGGATCCATATTGCATCTTGTTCCATGATGCCAATCCTGTCAGTGGTCGTTATGAACCACTAACCTATAGAAAATTATTGATATGCAATCTTGGAGGACCTCATATTTACTTGTCCCTCATTTAAAAAGACCTTCAATCGTGTTGGAAACAAATTATGCATCATATACACTCCCATGGATTGCACATAGCGACAACTATTGCATCTAGTTGTGGATATAGTCTATTCAATGCAATTTTCTATTTGGTAGCAATAGAGTTCGATGTGCACTCGCTGCGCCTTTACACTGTGCAATCCTTTTACAATGCAATTATAGGTGGCAGTCAACAGGCTTTTAACTGCTTGCATCAACACCTTTTACCATATCTCCTAGAAAGTATGACGATAATTGGAAGTTGGCAACAATACCTTGTAAACATGGAAATGCCATATGAGAAAGGAAATGTAGATGGTGGAAGATTCTATTTGCAATGGATATCTATCATATTCAGAGTAAATATCTAGGTCTGGTCAACCCTGTCGGATGGTACTGTCCATTCCTACTGTATTGATTCAAACTACGATCGAACAATTGACATCATTTCGTTGAAAAAATATATGCCACACATCCATTATCAACCTTTGATAATAAATACTACCAATTCAGGATCCACTGTCCATGCCACCCAAACCGCATTGAATCTGCATTAGTGTCGCATGCTATTTAATCAGAATGAAACTCATCCCAGTTGCCATGAGGTCATACAGAGCTTAAAAAAAAAATGAATACTAACTTATCACAACTTGAAAAAGGTCATACGTGAGAGAAAAAAATACATTGGCACGCTTCCTTCTAGACAAAAATTCACATATCACAACCTAAAAATAATTGTTCGTCCACAACACAATCACATTTTCTCACTTTCTGCTGAACACAAACATCACATGTCCAATGACAAAGATAATCACCATTTGCACCATCGAGATGGTGAGGATGCAATTCTCATAACAAATGTCGATTCCACCTTCAACATGGCTTGTCAACAAGTGAAACTAGTTTCCAGTGGTGGCCATAAGTTAACCTACCACATGTTGAAAAAACATATGCATGAGAGAAAGAGGTGAAACCACATGTCCCACAATGGTCATGGTACTGAACGAGAGGAAAAACTCACATATCGTGGCCTAGAGACAAAACCATGCACTGCTAGCAATGAAAACCAACAAACACTTACTACGCGTGCTTGTCTAGGGAAGAGAGATTGAAAACAGAGCAATATGAAACAAATTAAATACACTCCTTCCATTGCATGTGCGATTTGCGATCAATTCAATTTCGCAAAAAACACTAAGTATTTCACCCCTGACTTGAAAATAGAATACCTCGGATTGACACTAAATGATAGAACATTTTATAGTGGCAATATTTGTCTTCCATGCAAATTATTAGTTGAAAATGGAAAAATGCCACACTTTGCAACCCCTGACCAAATAATATGTAATACGCCACTACCAGATGTAAGTACACTTACATAACTTGAAGTGAGACTCATGTCTTTTTGAATTGCATTTGCACAAATCATACCTTGGGGATATAAATGACCCCAAATGGGCTTAACATGATCAATTATTAATGTGCCTATCCAACTAGATGTTGTGCAAAAATCCTTGCCACAATTCATTAGCGATATAATGGCAATTGTTGTAGCTCTCAAAAGAAGTTTGCAATACAAGAATGCATACAAGACAGGTAAAGTGCGTGTGCATGTTTTCATGAAAGCATCAAAATAATTATGTTCCAGGGCCCTATACAAAGCACATAAAATTTGTATAAATGATAACTGGAACAATGTTATTGAAGAAGGAGATGACAACTCTGCACAGACTTTCGAAACTTCTAGTGAATTTGATACAAGCGATGAATCGAAGAATGAAATACCTACTGAAACATTGATACATGGATTCACTGACTCACAACGCATTCGTGACTTGCAAGACAAGATTGTCAAAATTTCACCTGCCGAAGGGCAACACCCACTTGGAATATTCAAGGACAAATTTGCTAAGGAAATGAACTTCCCAACACTGTTCTATGGAGATCCACATTCGAATGACATCACAGAATGATTCAGATACCAAACAATAGTTCGATGGTAACTGCTACATTCAAGCGGTGACTTCTCCTTTCACATAACAAATTTGTTTTTCAAAACAATGCACATCATAATTGAGCAAGTGCTCTCTTGCATGTGGGTGTGAATAAGGAAAGGTCAACTACAAGGAAGAAAGTTATTATCCAAATATGTCAAGTACAACGCAAACCTAGAAAAAATCTTAAAATATGATATTGGATACATAGATTTCAAAAACATTCACATCTCTCCTGACTATTTGCAACAAAACAAGAAAACTATTTTTGTAATGATCTGACAATTGGGACCACCAACATTTTTTATCACATTTACAAGTGCAGAGCATTGTTGGGATCCATTGGTGGCTACGGTGTCTACAATGTATAGGAACATGAAAAGGAAAAAACAAACTGATACAATGGAAAATGATGACATTAACTACCTCATAAGAAAAGACCCAGTGACATGTACTCTCTACTATAGGCATAGAATAAATTATTTGAGGAAATTGATATGTCATGATGAAACGTTCTTTTGAAAAATATCGGACTACTATTTTGTGACTGAATTCCAGAATAGAGGGAGTGAGCATGACGACACACTATTGTGGATAGAGGGTGCACCAGTCTATGGAAATGACAACAACTCACAGATTGAGCGGTTCGTGGAAAAATACATAAAATGCAACACAAATCATTTGGATCCAGAACTTGCCAAATTTCATAGGCATTATCATACAATAAGCTGTAAAAAATGAAAAAAAACACATTGTAGATACAACTTCTCTGTGCCACCAATGAGAACAACAAGAATCATAGAGCCAATTAGTTTAGAGGACAATGTTCTTATTGAGAAATAAAAATCTTTGTTTGCAATTCTAGAATAATGAGACTTTGATGAATTAATGAACTTCGAAGACTTCTTGGCAGAGCTAAATCTAACAGAAGATGAGTACATCCAAGCCATACAATCTGTTAGCACCACCATTTTCCTTTCAATTAGAGTTAGTTTTAGTCGAGTTATGGTCCACGTGTCAAAACATGTGTAGTTAGGTATGAAACAATGAAGGGGTCGAAGTTAGCAAGTGGCCGGTTGGCCCTTGGAAGCAGGAAGGGATGTCAGAGTCGAAACATGTGTAAATGGTATGAGTATGTTGTTCCCAGAGAGTTAGGTCCTGTTAAAAGGTAGTCTCTACGTTCCCCAGGTCTAGTCAAGTAGTTAATGGAAGTTGTGTTGGCAAGTGCAGTAACTATTATCAACTCATTATGAAGGCCAAGGGATGAAAAATAGTGGATTTTGTATCATGTATGCCCTGCAACCCTTACCGCTTGTACTTTACATGCGGGGATGTGCCATGGAAAATCTGTAATTCGATTCGAAACATCCAGTCACCATGAATTCAATGTTCTTCAGCACGATTCCTCCTTCCACCTGATCTATTATAAATTTCAGGTGTCCTGCACCCATTTTATTCGTGAAACCAGGTCCACGCATTGTTTGCAAACTTTCTTGCAAGCCTAGGTGGATCAAATTTTCTGCCTTGTGCATTTGTTGGATTCACCGTGCGCAGGATAAATTCTAGTCATGCCATGGTGACCTCCCAAAACATAAGAAAGGGTGCGTGAATAATCAAAATCTCTAGGCCCCAACCCCAAAAAGACTGGGATTCGTTCTCACTCATGTCAGACATCCCCAAAGATCCAAAGGGAGTTTCCCCTTTACCCGTGGAAACAATGATATCACACCGCGTGGAACCTGGAATAAAAGGACCTGAGAAAGAAGGAAGGACATTAGAAGCCCTATCTCCCCAACGACAGATACCTTGGAGGAGGGGTAGGCCAACGAAGAACAAATAATCTAGGGAAAATTGAGTCCAAAACGAGCAGCGCGCAAGTTCAGTTGCGGAACAATTACTTATGTGCACCATTCGGCTGGAACCTATTGGAGGTACAAGCCGAGAAAGTGGAAACATAATAAGGAGGATGTATGTCATAGATATAAATGATCAAGATCCATCTCAGTAGTTGAAGCATGCGAAACTAGCTATTGCCAAACTTTACCAGGAAAACAAGGAACTGAGACAACTATTAGTGAAAAAGATCATTGAAGCGTCAACAACACAAGGTCGCAAAGGGAAAGTGACGTGGCTAAAAAGACAACTCATAGAGGCATAGGATACATTCGTACAACCACATGAAGCACAACGACTGTCAGAAGAAAGGTATGCAAAAAATTCCAGAGAATGTGAAGCGACCGAGGAGAAATCCCGCGTAGTTCTTGCCAGCGAACATAAGAAACAAGATTAGCTGGTTTCGTCCTGTATCCGAAAAACAAAGAAAATATTGACAGTTTTGAAGGAGACGTTGCCCTAAGAAATTTTTTCATTTTGATAACGGATATGACAGGCAACAACCACTTTCCGCACACATTTTCCCTAGCAAGTGAGCGCACGGTAGAAATCAAAGCTATTACATCAGATAACGGAATTATGAAAAATACCTGTCCGTTCAGACATCCGATCGAAGGAAATAATTGACACATCACTCTCTCATGAAGAGACCTGACCGATAACCGAATCCCCGTGGCGGATTACAAACAATGATGATGTAGCCAGATATATTTGTTGTCTATTTTTGGAAAAACGCCATGTGAAGAGTCTTTTAACACAGAATAGTCAGTTTCCTAGTTTTTAGAGATAGTAGTTAGAAGAGTAGGGTAGCCCAAGCAGTGCCCTCACCTATATATTTGATCTTTTCAATGTAATCCAGTTTGGTTGGAAAAATTAGTATAGACAACATCTATTGAATGTAATTTGAGTTTGATCGAAAGTTAATGAAAAAGTCCCATAGTTTGATGAAAAGATTCTAATTGTAGCAGTCAAATGTATTGTTTCCTTTCTCTCCATATATGATTCCTATTTTATTTATTTATATATTTTTCTGTCTGAATCATAATGAATTTTTGAACCTGGGATTCACCGCGTAGCGCCCCTTGTTCGCGCCATTTAGACAAAACGTATTTCCTCTAAAGTTAACTTTGAATTCATCCTCAACAGTGCTCTGAGTTGCTTCCTGTGTTTTCTCCTCACCACACACAATGATTTTACATTGAAGACTATTTCTCGCTTAGCCTTTATCCTCTCAAGCTCAGTCATCGAGTCATTTGTTTCCATCATTTTTCTTGAATCGACTCCATAGCCCGAGGTCTTTCTATCTTATGCCAATGAAACCATAACTTATTATGTAAAGGTGTTAAATCTAGCCAACATCTTGATCCATATTCGACGCTGAGACAACGTCTCCCGAGAGAGCCCTCTCAAGATCTGAAAGGCTAGTTTTGGGTCTCAAAGTTGGTTGAAAAATTTACCTCCAAAAATCTGTTTATCAGTCGAACAAATTTACAGAGTGCTAACATTCTGGTGCCCTTGCCAGGGATGAAATTGAATATATTTTCCCTGGGAGAACGACTAACATTTTAGTTTGAACCCTGAGGGTAAAATAGGGACAAACATATGTAATGGATGAAACCTTTACCTTGGTGACTCCAGTCAAAAAGACCAGTAGCATCAAGTAGCACAATTCAGGAACCCTGGATTGAAATACGATCTATACCAGAGAAACTCTTGACCCAAACCCTACAGATCTTATGTACGACTCTAAGAAGATTCTACGTAGGAATAGAGATAAAGCGCCATACCTGTTCTATTACCTGGATAGAAGCATGTCCTTACCCAAAGACGACATGCAAATCATTGACGACCTTGAGTTTGATGCATTATTCGAGCAAACCCTGTTCAGGTCCAAGTTGGAAACCATCTTGGATGAGATAGTTTTTGACCAAGAGATTCCAAACCCTGATATCTAATAATATCCCTCAAATCCCCAACCCTCCTAGGTCCATGGAATCCAGATTCATCCCCCTCGTTCTGCCAGCCCAACTGCATGATTTTCCCCAAAATTACAGCCAGAGGATCAAGCTCTATGATGGTGAAGGGGATATTTCAGCCTAGAGGCATCTGGATTGGTTCAACAATTTCGTCGACCTAGAGGAGGTGGACTATGTAGACACAAAAATGAGATTGTTCGTGCAAAGTGTTTCGATGGACGTGAGGAAATGGTTCAAGTCCCTCCCAACTACGAGCATTTGAGACTTCGTTACGTTCAAGACGTATTTCATTACTAGGTGGGGAGACAAGAAGAACCCCTTGCAGTTGTTAATGCATTACAATAATTTGAAGAAGGCGTCAAAGGAGACGGTGCAAGAATTCTCAGCTCGTTTCATGAAATTTCATAACTCAATTTATACAGAATTCCAGCCACCTCCCGGGGTCACACAATTACGATACGTCGACTCCTTTGACAATGATTTCACCTTGTTGTTGAGATAAAGAAGATCAGTAAATCTAGATGCGATAATGAGCAACATGATCAAAGTTGAGGTAAATATGATGGCATCGGGGAAGATCAAACATGGATTCAACAGAGGCAATAAGAAGCCCCAAGGAGATGCACAACCATCGACATCTCGGTCCTCAAATGATAAGTTCAATTTGATGATGAAAACGATGGAGAAGTTGATGGAGAGAATGTTCGTGGGAAACATGCCTACCACCTGAGAACATCAGGACCCCCAGCCTAGAAATAAAAACCTCGGGAGGGGTCAAGCTCCCCAAATCCGACAGAGGGAGCAGATAGACCAGGGCGACCAATAGACAAAATCTTCATTACAAAAAAAATTACATGGATGAGGATTTCGATCAGATGTTCGAAGACCAAATGCATTGTTGTGACGAAAAAAAATTGCGCGTGTTTTTAATGAAGAGTGAACACGATCAATACATGATCCAAAACGATGATTTTATTCAGGAGACAAATGATACGTGGTTTGGGGAAACAGATGATGCGCTATCCCGAGAGATGAAATAATTCAGGAAGGGTTACCAAAATGCCATCATGTAGTTTCAGAAGAAATATAACCTCATGAACAAGGAGGCGAAAACTGAAGCTCAACAGACAAATCCCATAAGGAAAACTCTGACTGACACCCCTTCTGCAAGACGACCGAGGCCGGAAAACATGACCAAGGATGCAACTGAAAAGGAAAAGTCAAAGGAGGAGGTCTTGAAGAAAACGTCGGAAGCAAGACAAGAAGTGGGTGGAAAAGAGGTAGATAAAGTTTGTCCTCCCTTTAGCTTTGAGCATGAAATGGCCAATATCAAAATATTTGTCCCCTTTAACGAACTTATCAGAAAGGGTGAATATCAGGAGAAAATTATTAAAATACTGAAAACGGGAGCGACCCCCAATACTTTGAATGTCCAAGATGATCACCCTACTATCCTGTTTGGTCCACGATTTGAAGAGACAAGTGATACTGAGGACTTCCCTCCATTCTACGCCATTCTAAAGGTTCATGACATGACCCTACATAATTCCATGCTTGATTCAGGTGCATCACACAACCCCATGCCAAAGGTGATCATGGACGAATTGGGTTTGGACATCACCAGGCCCTATAAGGACCTTTTCTCTTTTGATTTGAGGAAATTCAAGTGCTTGGGCCTCATCAAGGACCTGGTTGTGTCATTGGCCCAAATTCCCTCGAAGAACTTGGTGATGGATGTGGTCGTGGTGGACATACCCCTTAAGTTTGGCATGTTGCTGTCTAGTTTGTGGGCTGGGAAGTTAAAGGGGACCCTGTAAATGGAGATGCCATGCACCACCATTCCTATATTTGGCCAAGATAGATGGTTGTACAGAGAAGTGCTGCTAAAATACATCGTAAGAAGAAAGACGCATCCAAATAATCATCCCATATACTCCGTCGACGCTAAGGTTGGTTCCTCTATATTCTACAATGACCCAAGTTTTGAAGAGGAGGAGCCAACAACCATCATGACAACTGATGAGGAAACCGTGCGGAAAACAACAAAGGGCGCTGACCCGAAAGACTGCACAAAAAATGAGATATGGAACATGAGTTTTGATGGCGCTATTAGTAAGGAAGGAGAAGGTGCCGACGTATGGGTAAGCCCCCCTAAGGTGGAAACAAAATTTCTCTCATACAAGCTTGCATTTGAATGCAAAAACAACATGGTTGAGTATGAGGTATTGATTCTGGGCCTGAAGGTGTTGAAAGAATTAGGTGCAAAGAGGATCGCAGTGCGCGGAGACTCCAAACTGGTCATAAACCAAGTCAAAGGCATATATCAATACAAAAACCCCAGGCTGAGAGCGTATAGAAATTTGGCGTTGGACCTCCTCGAATAATTTTCAGAGTACGATCTATCTGCTATCCCAAGAGAGAAAAATCAGAGTGTCGATGCATTGGCCACCTCAGCCTCAGTTTTTAAAATCCCCATCTTCCCAAATAGAAAATACGAGATCAAAGTCAAACAAATGCCGACAAGGCCCGGTAATATCAGACATTAGTAGGTTTTTGAGGACGAAAAGCAGGTGGAGAGATTTCTCCTAATGAGCGACGAGTTCCCTAATACAAACATTGACGATGAATGCTGCTGCGACGAATATGGGAGCACGCAGTAATGACGATTTGAAGGTGTATGACACTGAAGTAATACAACATGTCATCCCTCTCAAAGAAGACCATAATCTGTTCAAACAAAAGTTGCGATGGATAAATCCCCTGCTGCTGTCGCTGATCGAAAAGGAGGTAAAGAAACTGTTCGAAGCTAAGATTATCGTTTCTTTAAGATTCTCAAAATGGTTAGCTAATCTGGTACCTATAAGAAATAAGAGAGGAAAAATAACACTGTGTGTAGACTTTCGAAACTTGAACAAAGTCTCCTTAAAGGACCACTACCCTCTCCCTAAAATGGACTATATCCTGCAAAAGGTGGTGGGGTCCCAGAGGATGTCCATGCTGGATGGTTTTTCGGGGTATAATCAAATCATGGTCCACCCAGATGACAGAGAAAAAATGGATTCCACGACTCCATGGGGGACATTCATGTATGCCAAGATGCCTTTTGGCCTAATGAACGTTGGTGCTACTTTCCAGAGGGAAATGGACATAACATTTGCTGACGAAAGGGAAAAGTTCATTGTGATCTATCTAGATGACATCACAATATACTATGCCTCCGATGAAAAACACCTCAAGCATCTAAAGAAAGTTTTCCAGAAGTGAAGGAAGTTCAGAATATCGGTAAATCCAAAGAAATCACATTTCAAGATGGAAGAAGGGAAGTTGTCGGGGGACACTATCTTGAAAGAAGGCATTAAGATAGACCCTAGTAGGGTTGAAGGAATTCTGAAAATCGGCACTCCGTGCAGTAAGAAGGAAGTGCAATCCTTCCTGGGAAAAGTAAACTTCTTGAGGAGATTCATCCCGAACCCGACAGAGATTATAAAACATATCACCTACATGCTTAGAAAGGGGAACGAAATCAAGTGGAACCCGGAAGACAAGAATTCATTTGAAGATATGAAGGTGGCATTGACTAGATCCCCTGTGCTAGCCAGTCCAGACTTCACAAAATATTTCATTCTGTTTTTATTCGCCTCGGAGCATACGATTGTCGACGTGTTGTTACAGAAAGAAGAACATAACTTCGAGAAGCCCATAGCCTATTTCAACTGAACGTTGAGAGATGATCCACTGAGGTACGAAATTATGGAGAAATAAGCATATGCCTTAGTAAAATCCCTAAAGGAGTCCAAGACACACATTTTACACTCCCACATTATTTCTTACGTGCCAAGCAACTCAGTTAAGGATATCCTGACTCAACTCGACCTTGAAGGAAGGAGAGGTAAGTGGATAGAAGCCATGCTGGAATATGACATTGAGATTAAGCCTACGAAACTAATCAAGGGCCATGGCCTTGCGAAGCTGATGGCGCAGTTGGAATGTGATGCTATGGGAATGAATTTCATTGTCGATCTGTCAGAGAGTCCTAAGGAAGAAACAACTGTGCAGGTGTCTCAGAAGTTCATCGATTCACCGTGGTATGCAGACATCATCTATGTGCTGAAGAATCTCCAGGCCCCTCAGGGCATAAGTAAGACCAAGGCTCGATTTCTAAATCTTAAAGTGGTTAAGTTCTGCATCGTGGATAACTCACTCTACTGGAAAGATCCTGGGGGAATGTTTCTAAGCTGTTTGTTGGAAAATGATGCGAAGCAAGCCACATAGGAATTTCACAAGGGCGACTGCAGGGGACACCATTACTGGAAAACCACCATGCACAAAATCCTAAGAGTAGGTTACTATTGGCCTACCATCTTTGCAGACGTCTACAAAGAAGTGTCCAGTTGCCACGAGTGTCAGATTTTCAACAGAAGAAGAAGGCTACAACCCTTGCCACTAAAGCTGATCTCAGTTGAAGCATCGTTCATGTAGTGGGATTTGGATTTCATAGGGGAAATAAATCCGCCATCCTCAGCGCAACACAAATGGATACTCATGACCATTGACTAATTCACAAAATGGATAGAAGCAATCCCCATGAAGCAAGATACTAACACAATCATCATCCAATTTCTGGAGACAAACATCTTGTCTAGATTCAGATGCCTCGTCAAGATCATAACAGACAACGCGATCGCGTTCAAGTCCAAGAATATGGAGAAATTTTGTCAGGATTACAACATAACCCTGGGGCATTCCACAACGTACTACCCATAAGAAAATGGGTTATCATAATCATCAAATAAGAGCTTGACCAGGATCATCAAAAGACTCCTGCAAGACAATAAGAAATCTTGGCATAAAAAGCTTATCTACGCGTTGTGGGAAGATCGGGTTACCACAAAGAAGTCCATTTCAATGTCGCCTTTTCAGATCGTATATGACGCAAAAATAATTTTCCCTACCACATTGGGGTTTCCCGTCAGAAATTCACTGCAAGAGTAGGAGGCCGAGCTAAATGACGTGCAGAGAAGAATAAATCAGCTAGTTCACACACAACAGATGAGGGAACATGTGTACAATCGATCACAACTCCACTAGGAAAGGATGAAGAAAGATTTTGATAAGCATTCTAAGCCAAAGGATTTTTGGTTGGGTGATCTGGTGTTGAGATGGGACGCGAGAAATGAGGACAAAGGAAAGCACAAAAAATTTGATAATCTGTGGACGGGTCCATTCAAAATTGGTGCACATCGCGGAAATAATGCTTATTTTCTGGAAGAACTAAATGGGGAGTGCGTTGGATGGGGGCCTGTAAATGGAAGTTTCCTCAAACATTATCTGATGAAATACAATCTGTTTAAGTCACATGTCATTGTAAATAGTCGTTTTATTTTTGTGTCGAGTTAGTAGGTCAGTAGAAAATTGAAACCCGAAGTGAAGGCCTCGAGTTTATGCTGAGTCTTTAGAAGCTGCGTCGACAGGTTCATGTTTCTTTTTGTCTTTCATATTGTAGTGTCGAAGAGTCGAAATAAGGCCCAATGGTTAGGCACCTGGTCTACTGTTCTTTGCTACCTTGCGGGGAGGATAACATCCTCATTGGAGCCATCTGTTAGCGTCGCCATTTTCCTTTCAATTAGATTCAGTTTTAGTCGAGTTATGGTCCATGTGTCAAAGCATGTGAAGTCAAGATCGAAACAATGAAGGGGTCGAAGTCAGGAAGTGGTCGGTTGGCCCTTGGAAGCGGGAAGGGATGTTAGAGTCGAAACATGCGTAAATGGTACGAGTATGTTGTTCCAAGAGATTCAGGTCCTGTTAAAAGGTAGTCTCTACGTGCCCCAGGTCGAGTCAAGTAGTTAATGGAAGTCGCATTGGCAAGTGTAGTAACTATTATTAGCTCATTATGAGGGTAGAGGGATGAAAAATCATGGCGTTCGTATCACGTATGCTCTGCAGCCCTTATCGCATGTACTTTACACGCAGGGATGTGCCATGGAAAATATGCAATTCGATTCGAAACATCCAGACACCATGAATTTAGTGTTCTTCAACACGATTCCTCCTTCTGCCCAATCTGTTATAAATTTCATGTGTCCTGCACCCATTTTATTCATGAAACCAGGTCCACACACTATTTATAAACTTTCTCGCAAGCCTAGGTGGATCAAATTTTCTGCCTTGTGCATTTTCTCGATCCATCATGTGCAGGATAAAAACTGGTCGCGCCATGGAGACCTCCCAAAAAATAAGAAAGGGTGCGTGAAGCAGTAAAATCGCCAGGCCCCAGTTGCAAAAAGACTGGGATTCGTTCTCACTCATGACAGGCATCCCCAAAGATCCAAAGGGAGTTTCCCCTTTACCCGCGGAAATGATGATATCACACTGTGCGAAACATGGAATGGAAGGAACTGAGAAGGAAGGAATGACATTAGAAGCCCTATCTCCCCAATGAAAAATACCTCGGAGGAGGGGTAGGCCAATGAAGAGCAAAGAAGATGTTAGAAAAACAGGACCATGGAGAAATAAAATAAAACAAATGCAGAAACAAAACAAAGAAGACACACAATACAAGAGAGACACATATTTACGTGGTTCACCCAGTGTGGGCTACGTCCACCAGAGAAATTGCCAGGTCCTTCCTTTATTATTATCCATCCAATGAAGGGATACAACCTACAACAAAACCCGTTGTAACTTCCTCTTCTTTCTCTCACAGTCTCCTCTCTCAGAATACAATATTTACCATCATCCATAGCCGCAATACATTTCCCTCATAAAAGAGGGTTGCCTTCTAGGGCAAAA
>SNQJ01S0084326.1:34637-48726 GCA_010110895.2 Picea sitchensis
GAAATTACAATATACTTTTACAAGGCAATTTTTGCTTCGGGGGCTTAGCCCCCAAACCCCCATCGGGGGACGCTACCCTCGAACCCCCGCTGGGGGCCTGCTTTCCCCCAGACCCCCCAGCCGGGGGGATAGGCCCCCCGGACCCCGCAGAGGGGGTACCCCCCCCTGCACTCCTCCATGTGGAAGAGTGTACATACTTCTGGGGTGTAAATACTTCATGGGGTATAACCACGGTTGAAAGCAAGGACCTCTGAATCAGGAAGATAATCAGGCTCCACAACCAACAGAAGATGGGGAAAATCGAGTCCAAAATGAGTTGCGCGCAAGTTCGGTTGGTGGAAAATTACTTATGCGTGCCATTTGACTGGAACCTATTGGAGGTACAAGTCAAGAAAGTGGCAAAAAAACAAGGAGGATGGGTGCCATAGGTACAAATGATCAAGAGCCATCTCATAGCTGAAGCGGGCAAAACTAGCTATCGCTGAACTTTACCAGAAAAACAGGGAGCTAAGACAACAACTAGCGACAAAGACCATTGAAGCGTCAGCGACACAAGGTCGCGAAGGGAACATGATGTGGCTAAAAAGACAACTCAGAGAGGCGTAATATACGATCGTACATCTGTGTGAAGAAAAACGGATGTCAGAATAAAGGTATGTAAGACATTCTAGAGAATGTGAAGCGTCCAAGGAGAAAGCCCGCGTAGTTCTCGCCAACGAACAAAAGAAACAAGATTAGCTAGTTTCGTCCTGTATCCGCAAAAGAAAGAAAATCTTGACAGTTTTGATAGAGACATCGCCCTTATACATTTTTTTCATTTTGATAACAACCATGATAGTCAAAAGCCATTCCGCACACATTTTCCCCAACAAATGAGTGCGCGACATAAATCAAAGCCGTTACAACAAATAGCGGAATTATGACAAACACCTGTCCATTCATACATCTGATCGAAGGAAAGCATTGACACATCACTCTCTCATGATGAGACCTGACTAATAACCGAATCCCTGTGGTGGATTACAAATATTCATGATGTATCCATATGTATTTGTTGTCTATTTGTGGAAAAGCGCCATGCGAAGAGTCTTTTAATGCAGAATAGTCAGTTTCCTAGTTTTTAGAGATAGTAGTTAGAAGAGTAGGATAGCCCAAGCAACACCCTTGACTATATATTTGATCTTTTCAATGTAAGCCAGGTTGGTTGGAAAAATTAATATAGACAATGTCTATTGAATGTAATTTGATTTTGATCAAAACTTAATGAAAAAGTCCTGTAGTTTGATGAAAAGATTCTAATTGTAGCAGTTAGATGTATTGTTTCCTTTCTCTGCGTATCTGCTTCTTGTTTTCTTTATTCATATATTTTTCTGTCTGAGTCAGAACGAATTTTTGAACCTGGGATTCTCCGCATAGCGCCCCTTGTTCGCGCCATTTAGAAAAAACGTATTTCCTCTAAAGTTTACTCCGAATTCGTCCTCAGCGGTGCTCTGAGTTGCTTCCTGTGTTTTCTCCTCGCCACACACAATGATTTTACACTGAAGACTATTACTCGCTTAGCCTTTATCCTCCCAAGCTCAGTCATCGAGTCATTTGTTTCCATCGTTTTTATTGAATCGACTCCATAGCCCGAGGTCTTGCTATCTTACGTCAATGAAACCATAACTTATTATGTAAAGGTGTTAAATCTAGCCAACAACTTGAAAGCCATATCCCATGCTGAGACAACGTCTCCTGAGAGAGCCCTCTCTAGATTCGAAAGGCTATTTTCAGATCTCAAAGTTGGTTGAAAAAGATACCTCCGTCGTCTGTTTATCTGCCAAACAGATTTACAGAGTGCTAACACAATCTACACTTAAAAAACCAACAATTTTCCTTAAACGAAAACTTTCCCATATTTGGAACAACAATTTCTCTAAGGACATACCAGTTATGTGGAATGCAAATACAGATGCACAATATGTCTTCAATGCATATGCTGCAGCATCATATTGTACCTCATACATGACAAAGGTTGACAAATCTATGACAAGTGCAATCAGAAGCATACACAAAGAACATTAAAGAAGTCATATTGATGCTATACAAATGATACGTACACTTGGAAATTCATTACTTATTATTCAACAAATGTTTGCTCAACAAGCAGTCCACATTGCACTTTCCCTTCCCCTCAAATGTAGTTCAAGGAAATTTGTCTTCATAAACACATCTCCACTTGAGAAACACACATTTTTTCTTAAACCATCGTCTTTACTAGAGCAAGAGATTGGTAATTCAGAGGACACACTATGTCGCTCTATTATTGATTATTACCTCCAACGTCCATCTCCTATTAAGCATATCTTCTTAGTAGAGTTCATACCGCATTACAAAAACAATGGTGCACCCATATCAAAAAGAAAAAAACCCTCTGTAATACGCTTTGTCAAATACAACAAACATACTGACTATGGAAACTATTGTAGAGAAAAACTACTATTGTATGTTCTGTTTGATCAAAATGAAAACACATTAAAACATAAATTCTCTACATGGGAAGTTGCGTATATTGCTTATGAGACTACAATACAAACCAATGAATCTAGATTTACATAGAATGTTAATCCAACATGGGGTGATTTAGAAAGTGTAGTTCATGAACTAGAAAACCCTGACAATGTTGATGAGACATTGACAAACTATAAAACAACTAGAACTCTCTGTGATTCCTATGACTTACAAGTAGATTTGCCTCGTCCTCGAGCAACCAACATTGAAAAATGTATCAATCTTGGCTTTCAAGTCACAAAACATCCTTTCTTTATTGAAAATAACGAATACTAAAGAGTCAAATGACTGTTGAATCGAGAACAACAAGCAATTCTAAAGGACATTGAAATTAAAAAATGCTTAAACATGCACATTCCTATGCACTTGTTCCTTACAGGCGGGGTAGGAATAGGTAAGACATTCACAATGAAAGCACTATTCCAAATTCTTATACGAATCTATGATTCAAACAATTCATATGACCCTATGAAACCAAAGGGGATAATAGTTTCATACATAGGAAAAGTTGCATATAATGCATGTGGAACAACCGTCCACTCTGCATTTTTGATGCCTTTTAACAAGGCACAATTTCTTCCACTCAACAAGGAAATGTTAGATACCTTGTCTAAGCTTTATGATGAACAAAAAATTGTCTTCATAGATGATGCATATTTGATTGGAAGTCACTTCTTGTATTCCATTGACAACCGACTAAGAAACATAAAACATGTGCACACCAAATACTTTGGGAACATTGACATGATATTCTGTGGGGATCTTTACCAGGTGCAACCCATCCAAGATTCTTTGATATTAGAACAAACTACGGTGAATATGAAAACAATGATGCATGAATTTTGGAAAGACAATATAAAATGCTTTTAATTACATACTACAATGCACCAGACAGATTAAACATTTATTGCAATTCTGAATAGAATGCGGACAAACAACCAAACATATGATGACTTAACATATATCAATTCAAGGTGCATGTGACCTGCACCAACAAACCCAACCTCCCCTTACCTGTTCTACATGAATAGGGATGTTGCAATGCATAACAAGTGCATGATATTGCTCATGCCTGGAGATGATATCATCATCAATTCAATTGACCTCGAAGAAGACAACCATGGCAATGTACCACGTCATGAACATACATCCACTTTTCCTTTCCAACTTGTCCTAAAATTAGACATGCTAGTTGAAATATATGCCTGCAACTATGATTCATAGGATGGCTTGGTGAATGGCGGATATGGAATACTCAAATCTTATACCAAAACCAAAAAAGTTGATGTCCTCTAGATTAAGTTCCATGAACCGCATATTGGCCACCAAAAAGCAAACAAGTTGGCTTATCTATATAATTCAAACATTGCGCGTGATTTGACACCTATCTTACGAATATCAAAACTAGTATCGACATCAACAAAGACATGTCGACTGAAGATTCAAAAACAATTTCCAATTAAACTTGCATGTGCACGTACAATCCACAAATTACAAGGGCTAACACTTGATAGTGTTGCATTTGACCCTACTAGAATTCAAATACATGGAATTGTATACACAACACTGTCCCATGTCAGAAGTATAGACTCATTGTATTTACTAAGTTCTCTTACAAAATATAACTTCAAATTAAACATAAAGTTTATATTGAGATGCAACGCCTTAGGACTAGCGCAAAATGGAATCTACAATATGATTACCAATCCATACAAACAAACTCATATGTATCGATTCTCTCACTTAACACGTGCAACCTACATGCACATATGGATGATATACTCAATGACTATAACACAATGCAATCCAATATTATGTGCTTGCAGGAAACATACATGACATTATGCATGCAAAACAAACAATTTCCAAATCACAATTNGGTGATGATATTAGTGAAAAAACATGTAACAATTTTGGAGCATATGCGTTTCGAAGAAAACGTTGTTGAGATGGTGCTCGCAAAAGTAATTTTCCATGAATAAGAAATTGCAATACTGAATATATATGCTTCTCTTCATGCAACATTATCCAACAAACTAAATTTTCTTTCAAATGAATTGGAGAATTTACATATGAACGAAACCATTATCATTGTAGGAGACTTCAATATTGACATGCTACACAAAAGAATTGGAAACCTACATGTGCAGATACAGTCTCCACTTTCTTTTGGATAAGATAAACCATGTACAAAACACACTTATTGACCATGTATGGTCGAATGTGCCCATTTCCCAATACAACCTCTTTATCTTAGACACATACTGGTCAGATCACGATACAATTAGTATTGTACTTGAATTATGAAATATACATCAAACATATTGCAAAATCATATTTCTATGTGTCAAATCATACCTGTCGAGCTTGTTGCACAAAACCAAGTTATCCAACTTCTTAGTTTTTCCTGGTTTGTAATTGATTTTGGACACATTTTTTTTTATATATATACACAGACATGGATCAAGAAAAAAAAAAACGATACATGCTTCTAACACTATTTGCTACTCTATTCCTTTGATTCTAGTTTATTTAATGTATGTACATATTCCTTGTTTTTTCCTTACATACCAACTTACGTTCATGTTCATTATGTTTTGTACCTTCCTTCATTGAAATAAACAGGGAAAATGGACAAGGCAAAGAACTCTTAACTAGAAATGTAGAATAAGACATACAAAGGTGCACACTTCTACCCGTATTCCATATCCACTTGTTTTTCATTTACTCTGACTATATTTATTCTACTGGTTGGCAACTCTTTTATTTTTTTTCCTTAGATACTGCATATCTTCCTATATATTCACTTATCTTCATGTCAATTGTATTTTCTGTTCTGCTACCTTGAAATAAATAAAATTGTATTCCATATTTTTTTCATGTGTTCCTACGTAGCAACTTGCCTTTAAGTCCATTTTATTCTCTGTATTTCTACATTGGAAAAAGAATAGACTAATTGAACGTGAGGATGAAGCCTTATGTGCCACAACTAAGAAAGATGGAGTACAATCTTCCAAAAGGTATGCCAACAATAGTGCCAGATCAAATACAATGCATATGCCTAATGCACATCCATATTAATTATGAACAATATACACATGTTCATAACCATTGTTTCACAAGTGACATGGGCATGAGCAGTGGATCATTGCAAACATTAGCAAAATGACAAGGCCGAAGGTAAGGATTCATAGATTATGCTCTTTCTATGTTTAGGAAACAAATATCCTCAATAATTTATTCTACTATGCCATGGTAAATATGTTTATGTCGTTTACACCACATGTTTTTTAGTTCACAAGAACTA
This sequence comes from Picea sitchensis, assembly GCA_010110895.2. NCBI lineage: Eukaryota > Viridiplantae > Streptophyta > Pinopsida > Pinales > Pinaceae > Picea > Picea sitchensis. The sequence goes on from SNQJ01S0084326.1 coordinate 40,495, forward strand.
TCGACAAGTAGAAGTGAAACCTCCATCATAGTGCAAGGTCTAGAGACTAAGAGGTATGGTTACAAAACTCTAATCTGCATACTTTATCCGATTTGTACATATATTGAAGCTTGTCATATTTTAGAATATGCTTGCATATAATAATTCCAAGTCATATATTTTGTCTATTGCTTGTTGAAATAAATATAAACAACATCTCTTTAAATTTGAATCAGGGTCTGTTGAGCTCTATCTATATTTCATGGTTGAGAATTTTTTTCCGATATTTGATGTGTTTCTATCGCTTGATAATTATTAGAATAAGTGTTCTTGTGTGAACCATAAAGTTCTTTGCTCCCTTTCTTTTCCCTCTTCTATACTTACCCATTTTTCCCTTTTATTCTTCCCCTCTATTATTCATTTCTAGTTCTATACTTAGTCGCATTTCCATGCTCGCGGGTTCCCGGGGTGGCAGACTAAGAAATTATATATCCATCTATATATTCACATCACGAGTCCGACTGACCATTGTTCATTTCCATACTTATCCAATTTTATGGCCGCGTGTTCCCGGGTAGGCGCTATCGAACTCTCATGCCCCGTGTTCAGGGTATACATCTTGCACCAAAACTTCGATGATCTACAATTCAACCCAGACTCCTTGAACTGGAAAGCCTCAATATACTTATGATGACTTCGTCTGACTTCCCTGCCTTTCCATACTTAGTATATTCTTCAAAGTTTCACGGGTTCACGGACTCCCGGGGTTCACAAAAGTTTCAAATAATTTTCCGCTCCCCTCCATCCCTGCCACCTTCGCCCCTTCCCAATGCACATTAATTATGATTTTACTAGTGACAACTCACCACACAAGTTTGAAAAGATTGGCATTAATAAGAAGAAAGCTCGAGGACATCTCCCATTAAAATGCATTAATGGGAGAATATTATGCAGGGATGATTTTAAGGATGGAAATTTATTTTAAAATGTATAAACCTTGGTGAATCTTACTAATCCTTCATATGCCAACTATAAATGATTGGCGATATTTTTGTAAAAATATTTAAATTTCCAAGGATTTTATATAGTTTTTATAAAATTTTGGCGATTTTTAAGGTAAAATAACTTTATCCTATAGAATTTGGGTGAATCATTTTTAAAATAGCGAATCTGGTTTTTGGAAAAACCATGGAAAATTAGCCCATGAGCGAAATTTAGCCCCTAAAATCATCCCTGATTATTATGGAATCTGATGAATTTTTCTGTGTCGATCTTGAATTGGCAAAAAAATGTTGGTTATTTTAGTTTTTTTTAAGGCATCATCATAGTAATAATGCAATATTGTGTTAGCCCACTGCCATCTAAAAAGGTGTTGACGTGATGTCCCTCTTTAATATTGTGCATATATTATAGCTTGCCATATTTGAGAATATGCTTGCATATGAAAATGTTAACTCATATATTTTCTCTATTGCATATGCGTTTGAACAAAATTTGCAACCGAAAATCACCCTTCAAATTGGAACATGGTTTACATTTGGGCCACAAAAATACTAATAAAATAAAATAATATGAATAGTATTGAAGTAAATATAAACAAATTATATTTAAACTTGAACCTGAGTTTGTCGAGCTCCAGGTATATTACATAGTTGAGAATGTTTTTCCCATAGTTAATGTTTATGTCTGCGAGTTCTCGGATTGATGCTATTGAACTCCCATGCCCCCTGTTCTGTGATATACATCTTGCACCCAAAAATTCTGTGATATACAATTTGACCCCAGACGCCTCGAACTCGCAAGATTCACTCTTCCTATGATGATTCTGTCTGGGCCCGTCTGACCACCCCGCCTTTCCATACTTAGTCGATTCTTCACCTCTTGTTGTCACATATTCATGGGTTCGTGGACTCCCATCCATCTCCGCCACCTTCGCACACTTCCCAATGAAAATTAATTACACTTTTATTAGTGACAACTCACCACATAGGTTTGAAAAGATTGGCATTAATGAGCGAAAATATCGAAGACATCTCCCATTAAAATGCATTAAACCAAGATTTACAGGAGATTATATTATCATCCTCCAGTGTTCATTTTAAATACTATCATGACACAATTACTATCACATATTGCAATACAAACAAATCTTCATTAAAGCATTAGGTTTTCTCACAGACACCCCACATGCACCCCAGTCGCCTGAACTGAGAGATATTTCAATCTACCAACTCAACCTCCCTATTATCAAATTGGCAGAGGTCAATATTATGGGATCTAATTTATTTTTTTTGTGTGAATCTTGAAATCAGAATTTTTTTTGTTTACTTTAGTTTTTTTAAGGCATTATACCCCACCTTTCTATACTTAGTCGATTCTTCACCTCTTGTTGTCATAGATTCGCGGGTTTGTGGGCTCCCAGGTTCACAAACGTTTCAAAGAATTTTTCTCTCCCGTTCACCCCCTCCACCTCCGCACCCTTCCCAATGCACATTAATCATGCCTTTATTAGTGTCAACTCACCAGACAGATCAAAAATATTTTCATTAATAGGCAAAAAGGTCGAGGACATCTCCCATTAAAACGCATTAAACCAAGATTTACGGGAGATTATATTATCATGCTACAGCGTTCATTTTAAATACTATCGAGAGAAAATGAACGTTCTCATAACCTTATGGATGCAGCTCGAAAACATTTCTGTGGAGATACCTTGAATATTTTCGAGCGTGAGGACCAAAGTTTTTAGTAGTCTAGAGCTTATGACTACTACTCATCCCCTTCTGCCCAGAAGGAAGTTATATGAACATTTGGAATTGCGCAAGTAGGTTGTGTCCCTGAAGTTTTTGACTATAAGGAGTTGGTCACCTGATGTGCCTAAAATTATATTCCAAACCAACAGATTATCCAGTTGTGGGACCATTCCCAAGTCTCCCTATCACCTTAAGTATTTCAAAATATGTTAAGACTTCCTGACCCAATTCTTACTTTCAAGGGTGAGGATTGCAAAGATTTATTAAAGAATCATGATAATGGATTGGATCTCTTACCATAGTTCTTAGATAACCCAACGACCATTCTCGGTGTCATGACCAAATTACAGGTTAGTGCATTTAAAAAACCTTTCCAAGAAATTGCATGGATTTTCACGAGGATAACGAGACAAGAAAGTACAACTAGCATCTCTCGGATGATTCTGTATATTTTATATTTTACGGTGAAGGAACAAGCCATCTTCGATTGGGGCAAGTTGATTTCCATTGAAATATCTTCCCATTTATTGCAATACACAAGGCATAAGAAATTATTTATGTCATCTTATTTAATTTTTGCGGTAGCACATTGCTATCCATTCCCTAGATTATCTCTGTGTAAGAAGGTAAACTGTGAATTTGATCCATTGACCTTCTAGTACTAGACATTATGGAGACACAACACCTCCCAACATTTTTACGAAGTCTTTAATGATTTTGTTTCAGTTTTTAAAGGGTTGATATTTGGAAAGTATTTTCCCTGGATGTTTGACCAGGGGAGAAAGTTCCTAGATAGGAAGGGCACACTAGAACAAATGGAGAACTATGATTTTATAAGGATTTTTGGGTCCAAAGAAAATCCTTCCTTCCTTCCATGTCACATATCTGATACAATGTTTCTTACTAAGATAGCAAGGCAGTACACCTACTGGTTTCATTTTTTCCATGAAAAGTGAAAAAGGAAATTCATGCCTCTGCCTTAGAAAGTCGGGGATTTCATAGTTAGGAATATGAACAATATTGATGGTTTCGCGGGCCACTTCCACATCTTCAATTTGAAATATGATGAAAAATTAAAAGGGTTCGACCCTGATGGTATTTTTGTAGAACACCTATTGGATGTCGGTTTCAACAGTTATTTCATTGACACTATCTTGAATGAATACGAAGATAATGCCTCGGGAAATCCTTCTCATGACACCGATGACCTAGAGATAATACTCAACACCAATGAGTCGTACAAGCAGAAACGAAAAGGCCCGAGTGAGAAAAGTGCCCAATCCTCAACCGCCACACCCAAGACTACAACATATTGGAGTAGCACTCCAACGGCCTACCCAAGCAAGAAAGTAACACATAAGTCTTCAAGTGGAGGAGGAGATAATAACCCTCCCTCCAAAAAAATTGAAAGTTCTCACAAACTTCCTGTGAGAAAAAAACGAAAAACAATAGTGCAAGAACAGGAGGGACCGAGGGGAGAAATTGATATCCATGATATATTCGTCAAAGATATGGAAATAGAAATTGACATTGACAAAATTTTCCCTGATGATGACCATCTAGAGAGAACTTCTCCCCATAACCCTCATATGGAAATAATTGGGACCGATACATTCAATGAATAAGAGTCTTTTGCATTTTAGAGCATTATTTTTGACAACGAATCCAAAAAAATAGTTATTGAAAAGAGAGATGTAAAGAATAAGAAAGGGAAATCTTGTTCATAGATGAACCTACCAAACATGATCCCTTCCCATATCTCCTAGATACACCGAGAAACTGGAGATTCTCTAGATAACTCTATTAGCGACCTTGAAGTAGAGAACGTCAGGTTAAAGGAGAGAATCAAAGAATTGGAGGGAGCTCTAATGCCCCTTCCACTTTTGGCTACTCCTTTAGCAATGATCGAGCCCACCGCACCTGTGGAAAATTTAAAAGTATTGGCAAGCCTTCTCACATCAACCCGAGGCTATGTGGAAAACAATATAAAGAGAAGAATGAAATTAATAACAGAAGGTTGGGAGATGTCTAAGAGTATGGTCTCTTTTGGAACAAGAGCACATGTTTTTCATAAGTATCTGCAAGCATATCTCAAGAATGAGCAAGGTTTATACCTCAATCCAGTTGTACCATTTGGTGTTAAATTTACTGGTACGATGGAATTGAGAAGAAGAGAGGAGGATCTCCCTTCCCCGGATCGAATAAACCAACTAAACGCATGATGGAAAAAAAAGGTAAAAAATTTGAATGGTATCGTTCAAGCATGTAGCCAGGCCATATCTAAAAGAGACAAACTATTCAAGAAGCTAACTAAGATATATCTAGCTAGCAGCACCAATGAATTCCAAGACCCAAAATTGATATTCAAATCGTTTTTTTTAACCAAGCAAGCATTTGATGATCAAGTTGAGATCTATAAAAGACTGTCATTTGAAAATTTCTATGGAATTCTTGAATATGGTGAAGATGACTACCATTTTTAAATTAACTCATTTGCCTGTACAACTAATGATAGATGAATTCAACCTCTTTCTACAAGAATTTAAGACACTCTTTGATCCATAGTTAAAAATGCACGAAAAACCTTTTTTTCCCTGCCTAATACTTCCATTTAAATAAAAGCTACTCTATTGCGACATCTACAGCTTTCGTTCCTTACATTTTACATGGAAGAATAATTTGTGATAGGACATAGTTTTGTGGCGCCCACCCTATACTTAAGAAAGAAATGGGTAGGCCCCTCCTGCTTTCATTCTCCGGGGCCCCATAAATAGAGTTAATGAATGACGTTATTTCAACATGGAAACTCAGGTGTTGACGTCATGTTCCTATTTAATATTGTGCATATATTACAACTTCTTATATTTGAGAATATGCTTCCATATAAAAAATGTTAAGTCATATATTTTTTTGTCTATTTCTTATGGGTTTGAGCAAAATTCGAGCCAAAAACACCCTTCAAATTGGAAGATGGTTTACATTTGGACCACAAATAATCTATTAAGATACATTAATATGAATACAATTGAAATAAATATAAACAAAATATCTTTAAACTTGAGCCTGACTTTCTCGAGATCCAAAATTTGCGAGTCGAAAACACCCTTCAAATTGGAACATGGTTTACATTTGGATCACAAATACTCTATTAACATAAATTGATATGAATACTATTGAAATAAATATAAACAAATTCTCTTTAAACTTGAACCTGACTTAGTCACATTTCTATGATCGTGGGTTCCCGAGTTAGCGGAATGACAGATCCTCGTCTCCATCTATATCATCACATCATGAGCCCGAATGACTGTTGTCCCTTTCAATACCTAGCCAATTATCTGACCGCGGGGTCTCGAGTTAGCGTTATCGAATTCTTATGCCTCGTGTTCCGTGATATACATCTTGCACCCAAAACTTCCATGATTTACAATTCGACCCTAGACTCCTGGAACTTGCAAGCTTCACTATACCCAGGTTCAAAAAAGTTTCAAACCATGTATCACTCCCTTCCATCCTCACCACATTTGCACCATTCCCAATGCACATTCATTATTCTTTTACTAGTGACAACTCACTACACAGGTTTGAAAATATTTTCATTAATAAACGAACAATAGATGTTGTTATGTGACATACTTACCCCTTTTTCCCTTTTCTTCTTCCCCTCTATTATCCCTTTTTGGTTCTATACTTAGTCACATTTCTATGATCGCGGGTTCTCGGGTTGGCGGATTGATAGATCCTCATCTCCATCTATATCCTCACATCATGAGTTCGACCAACCGCTGTTCCTTTCCATACTTGGCCAATTTTATGGCCGCGGTTTCTGGGGTTGGAATTATCGATCTCTCATGCCCCGTGTTCCATGATATACATCTTGCACCCAAAAATTCTGTGATCTACAATTCTACCCCAGACTCCTCGAACTCACAAGCTTCACTCTACCTGAGTTCACAAAAGTTTCAAATCATCTATCACTCCCTTCCATCCCCGACACCTTCGCACCCTTCGCAATGCACATTAATTATGATTTTACTAGTGACAACTCAACACACAGGTTCAAAAAGATTGGCATTAATAAGAGAAAACCTCATTAAACTGCAATTTACGGGAGTCTGATCGACCGCCATTTCTTTCCATACTTAGCTAATTTTATGGCCACCGGTTCCCAGGTTGGCACTATCGAACTCTCATTCCCCGTGTTCCGTGATATACATCTTGCACCCAAAAATTCTTTGATCTACAATTTCATACTTTGCCAATTTTATGGTCGCTAGTTCCCGGGTTGGCGCTATCGAACTCTCATTCCCCGTGTTTCGTGATATACATCTTGCACCCAAAACTTCCTTGATCTACAATTCTATGATCTACATCTTGCACCCAAAACTACTGTGATCTACAATTCCTTGAGCTCGCAATCTTCACTCTACCCAGGTTCAAAAAAGTTTCAAAGCATTTATCGCTCCCTTCCATCCCCGCCACCTTCACACCCTTCCCAATGCACATTGATTATGCTTTTACTAGTGACAACTCAACACAGGTTTGAAAAAAATGACATTAATAAGCAAAAACATCGAGGACAGCTCCCATTAATACGCATTAAATTGCGATTTACGAAAGTCCAACCGATCGTCGTTCCTTTCCATACTTAAACAATTTTATGGCCGCGGGTTCTCGGGTTGGCACTATCGAACTCTCATTCCCGTGTTCCTTGATATACATATTGCACGCAAAACTTTTGTGATCTACAATTCCACCCCGCACTCCTTGAACTCGCAAGCTTCACTCTACTCGGGTTCACAAAAAATTTCAAAGAATTTATCACTCCCTTCCATCCTCGCCACCTTCGCGCCCTTTCCAATGCACATTAATTATGCTTTGATTAGTGTCAACTCACCACACAGGTTCGAAGGCTTGGAATTAATAAGAGAAAACCTCAAGGACATCTCCCATTGAAACACATTAAACCGCGATTTACGCGAGATTATATTATCAGATATCTTCTTCACATGTTATGTTTCATATTACTTTATCGGAAGATTCCATTTCATATTAATTACTTTGTTCCTGCCATATATTTCTGGGTAGATTCTTTTTCAATAAATGCAAATTAAGATATAAGTTATATCTTAAATTAGTATTCAATGTAATTTCAACATAGGTTTTAATATTTACAATTTTTTTATCATTTCATTTCTGAAAAACAATTGAACAATTGAATACTACTTCTCTGCGGTTTTGAGGTTGATTTATTATATTAATATTATATTTATTGTCTGCGGTTTTGAACGGGAATAATATCTCTCTTCGGTTTTGAACGGAAATAATATTTCTCCACGGTTTTGAATGGGAATACTACTTCTCTGCGGTTTTGAGGTTGATTGATTATATTAATATTATATTTATTGTCTGTGGTTTTGAACGGGAACAATATCTCTCCGCGGTTTTGAACAAAAATAATATTTCTCCACAGTTTTGAACGAGAATACTACTTCTCTGT
>SNQJ01S0084327.1:2864-16202 GCA_010110895.2 Picea sitchensis
AAATCTTGTGGGTCATTGGACTTGTTTCATTATGATGTATTTGATCCTATTAGAGTTCCTTCAATTTCTAAATCTTTGTATTATTTATTGTTCATTGATAATTATTCTACAAGGACATGGGTATACTTTCTCAGAAGTAAATCGGAGGTCTTTAGTCAGTTTAAGGAGTTTAAATCTGTCTTTGAAAATCATATTGGTGGGAATATTAAGGCGTTGAGTATTAGTAATGGCTATGAGTTTTGTTTTGCATAGTTTGACATGTTTAGTCAGGAGAACAACATACAAAAACTACATATTCCCCTCAGAAAAATGGAGTCACAAAACACATGAACACGACATTAATGGAGAGGGATAGGAATATGCTTAATGGAGCCAACTTTGAGAAAAAAATTTAGGTAGAAGAGGTTGCTAGTACACTTGATCAATGGGTATCCTACATCAGCACTTGTGGACAAGACTCCTATGGATTTTTGGTCAAGAAAAAATCCTCCACTTCATAATCTTCATGCTTTAGTTGTGAAACATATGTTCATGTGCCGAAGGAGAAGTGGTCGAAGTTGGATAACAATGCAGTGAAATGTATTTTCATCAATTATGGTGTTGGTGTGCATGGTACAATATTTGTGATCCTACGACCGAGAAAGTTTTGTATAAATAGAAATGATATTTTCAGAGAAGTTAAGTCTTCACCCACAATGGTGTGGCCAAAAGAGAATGAGATGAAGACAGTTGTTCAGTTACCACCCAAGACCGAGAAAGATGAACTATAATTTCATGTTCGACTCAATGAGGAGAGATCAATGAGTTTGGAAGAGGAAGTAGAAACTCCACCTCAATGTTTGAGGAGTCCACTCAACAAACAAGGAAACAAAACATGTATAATTATTGTCTGTTTAATTTCAAATGTGTATTCACTTTATTTACTAACATCGATGAGCCTAGTATTGTGAAAGAGGCAATGGAGATGGAAAATAATGGCCCTTGGAGATTGGCGATCGATGAGGAGATGGTTGCAATTAGGAAGAATGATCAATGGGACTTGGTACCTTTTTTTGATGGATGTAAACATGTTGGATGCAACTAAGTGTTCAAGAAAAAAATTGGTTCAAATGGAAATGTTGAAAAGTACAAGGTGAGATTGGTTGTGAAAGGATATTTTTAGGTTGAGGGGATAGACTTTGGTGAGATTTTTCATAGTGTAGCTAGAGGGATAATATGGGGTATATAGGGAGGTACCCAAGGGGAATAATAGTAAAGATGTAATGTATGTATGGAGGCCACTTTTAGTAAATAAGGCCTAGTGTGACACAATAAATGTAAGAGGGCTTACTAGAAGGTTCCTTCTCTTGAATATTCTTATGTGGTAGGTAGTATTATATAAATGGGTATAAGCAATGTAATGGGCATGTTGAATGCTTCATCTCCTGCACTTTGGATGTTCAATAGAACGGTGAACTCCTATTTGATTGTATGAAATCCTCATGCCTTCTCAGAATTCTTCAAAAATTCAAAACATATCTATTCTCCATGCTTGGGATACCTGCAAATTGAACTAGGAAATGGATGTTCAAACTAATGTGGGAAAATCTATCCATAGATACAGAAAGGGAATCACTAGATACCCTATTCACCCACTAGAGTTCATAATCAAAATAGAGGCCAGACCTTGAATTTAAAATACACTCGTAAGCTAAACTTGAAGGTTTTCTTATCCCAATGGTCTGCTTCAACTTTTAATTCTCACTTGACATGGAAATATGAGATTTTAGGAAAAGAGATGGCCTCATGTTGCACTCAAGCTATGATTATTTCTAGCTTTCTACCTAGCATGGTTTCTTTGATGACCACCCATGAATCCAAAATAATTGACCATACTCTAATGTTCGCTTCTTTTGCTAGAAGGAGACCGTGCAAAAGTGCATAAGGTTTTCCCTGGTTGTTTATAGCCTAACCAAGTCCCCAACCGAAGGTAGCTACATTTTTTTTTCAAGGATCATGAAGACTCCCCCCTACATGACTAGCCACCCCTCCGTCATCTATTTTTCCAATGTTGATCTTAGCGCCTCATTTTCAATTTCCAGTTTTTTTTCTGTCATCCAAGTGTTGCATCTTGAGGATTTGGTTTTTTATTGCAAATATACACTTTGTTGTTCATATTGTAGAACAAAGTGACCAACTTAACGTGAACTATTCAAAGTTCTTTTTTTTTTAAATGTCATATTTAGTGGTTATTTTACCCTCATTTCAAAAAGTGGTAGCACCCATTTTGGGGAGTGGTTAAAATTGTGACTTGTTTGAAAACGTAGCCTTGACAACTGATACCATTGTAGACAAAACCTAAAATTGACCCTTAAATTGAAAGGTGATGCTTGCAACACCAATATTGTTTTTGGACTTGAAATCACGATTTAATTGAAACCTTAAAATCAGCTTGTTGGATGTATGGGATGACCTAGGTTCTACCTTAGTTCTCCAACAAAACCATTTTCACCATCGGCCCTTCTGGTAAACCAGAAGGATATACTGCGTACAAAGTACACATCGTAGTCTCACCCAAGATGGATTATGGGTTATTGTAGGACCCAAGTGTTTGCAATCATGGAAGTGAATGGGGATGTTCCTTTTACTTCTACTTCTACTTTAACATGCATTCTACCATATACTTTGTTATACCATTCATCTATGTCTATCAGTTCATTCATTCTACATTATTAGTAATGCGCACTACAAGATATTATTCTAACCATTCATCCTTCATTCATAATTGAAGAAAAAACAAAAATCATTTAGACACATTGCAACACATGATTTTACCATGGTTCACCCCCCTGGGCTATGTCCACAAAGATATTTTGATTTATTTATTCTTCATCAAAATAGCGATGTGTGCATTAAATAATGGGTTTACGAATGGTGAGATTGACCAGTGTTGCACTAAGCTCCCCATATTGTGACCTGGCCCTCAGTTATACTTCACGATTCTCCAAAAATGATACAAATCGAGCTCCACGGCTCTTAACCAAAGCCTAGCACTACGACTTAAAACTCAAAAGTTCTCCAAAATTGGTTCTTCACACGAGGTCTAAGATGCCTCCTATCTACCTCATACATCATATTTATACTAAAAAATGGGTAAAAACCCTTACATTATGACTCAAAAACCCTAATTATAAGTGGACTCCACTTGACCACTTTCTAACTTTCTTTCGTGTGGTTGGTCTTCGATCCAACCCTTTCTTTCTTGGACTCTGTGTTGGTTTTCCTTCTTTCCCAGTGTGTTGCTTCCTTTTGTCACGCTGCTTTTCCTTCTTTTATGGCGTGCACTACTCCCAAAATTGTGCTTAACCCCAAAATTTTATGCTCCAATAGGCCCCAACACTAACTTGTGGCTCGTCTGAAGCCAGTCAAGTCATGTGTGCCTCTTGCACTAATTTCTCCAATTCCTGGAACTTATTTGCTAGTTCATCTCCTTTTTTCTTCATCTGTGTGTTCTTTTATGTGAGGGTCTCCATGACCTATGATGTGATGTGTTCCTTCAAAAATCGTATGCTTTCTGAGTGTGCATGTTCCATTTTGAATTTCTTTGTTTCTAACTCTATTATCATCTTTTATGCTTTCTCTTGTAGGGGCTCCAACTGAGCCTGTTTGGTCTGCCTTTCTTCTTGTATTGTCTTCACTTCTGCTTGCAGGTTTTTCATCTCCTGCACAACCCTTGGTCTCATGGGTAAGGGAATTTCCTTCTATCTTTGCTTAAAATCCTGAAATGCAACGTTCAACTTTTCTTCCCTCTGATCCAACTTTTGGATCCTTTCATCTTCTGTCAGGCTTGTCCATATTTGTGTTGTCCTTTCATAGAGATATGTTGTTTCCTTTACTTCCATCCAAAAGCTTAGTTTTTTTTTGTTTCCTGTTTTCTCTTTCTGATCTGATTTCTGGAGGTGTGGTTGATGTTAGCTTCCCAACCAAGTATACTATCTCTTGTTTGTATCACTCCATCATATGCGCTATCCTCTTTATATTTTCTTCTGCGTTGAGTTCTCCTACTAGCGTGTTGTTCAAAATTGTTTGGAAGACTTCTTCAAGTATTTGCTCTAATTTTTTTGTGCGTCGTTTTTATTCCTCATGTTCTATCCGCACTTCTGTAACAACAGTCTCTAGCACCTCCTTGACTTCCTTGGTTGTCACCAAGTTTGTTGCATCCGTCTTGGCTTTGGATTGAACTTCTTTCACAATAATGAGTTGTAATTGATAGATAAATTTTGTTGGTATCTTATCCAATACCAATTTCATCTGTTCTATGTCCTTAACTTTTTTTTGTGCCAAGTCCTCATCTATTCACAACATGTCTTTAGTGAGGCTAAAACTTTCACTTTCCAATGTTGTTATATGCACTGTCTCCTCCTCACTCTGCGTTGGCAGGTGTTGTTCTTTCTTTGTTTATTGTTGTTTTTCCCCTTGGTGTTGAGCCTTTGTAAATCGTATCTACTCTACTACCTGCCTTACCTCTGCCATCTCTTGCATGATCTTTTCTCTTTGTTTTCCTACATCTTCCTGAGATTCCATAGTGTGGTCTTGTACTTTTTCTGCGACTAGTTATGCATCATCCTCTGTTATTGTATACTCTAGGACTTCCTTATGCGCCTTCATTTTCTTTCGTTCTCCACTTGACTATACAATTGTTCTCTTCGATGGCCTTGACTGTGTTGGCTCTGTTGTGACTGGGGTATCTGGTATGTCCCCTCCTGCGTAGGGAGGCTATCCTTCCTCTGTGTCGCACCATTAGTGGCATCTTCGTGGTCCTTTTGTTGTGTGAAATGATTTGGGATAGTATTATTATTTGTTGTTGTGGTCCCCCTTGTCTGCAACTTGTTTTTTTCTATGCTTCTTGTATTTCCCGTTGGGGTACTCTTCGTTTGTGATGAGCCCGCTTCTATTGGTTTCTTTTCTTTTGTTGACTATTTGTCTTTTGTTGGCTCTACTAGAACCTTCTATTCTTCCTTCCAATTCTTCATTTCCCACTACACTTCCTGTTGTGATGCAGTATCTCATCTGAAACCACTCCTTTACTGTATCCCTTTTTTCCTGGATCCACATATTGTGTCTTGAGGCTTTGAAGTTGACTATGTTTTTGTAATCCTCCACCACCTCCGGTGGAATCCTCCAAGTTTCTGCCACCTTTTCTTAGATTTCTTCAAGATAAGTCGCGAAGATTCTAGAATTCATCTTTATTTCCCTTGCGATAATTGTGTGTTATAGTGATTCATATTTTGTTGCGCGACACTTTCCAATTCTTTGATAGAACATGTTGTATTTGGGGTGTTACTATCCCACTAATGATATCAATATGATTATCCAGGAGTAATGAAACTACGTCCCCAATTATTGGGTGTCCTTGCAATCATCCAAAAATGAGTTGATCAAATATGGGCTCCAACTCAATACAGTTCCCTTCACACACTGCGCAACTGCTGCTATTACCCCTGCTGACTCTTCCTGATTAATTTACAGGTCATCAGTTTGGTTGCTAAACTTGTTGTTGGTTCACTGATTCTATTGATAATGATCCCCCTGGATCCTCTCTCTCTTCCATAGGTATGCTTCATCTCTTCTTCCAAGGATTTCTCCTTGGTCTTGTCATCCAGGTACTGCGCAATTTTCTCACCATTGGTTTGCAAACATGTTATATTGGCTATTAAAACTTGTGTATCCAACCATAGAATTCCTCAGTGTACTACTGCTAGTAATTGCTTGACGTAGTTATTTACGTCCTCCCCTCTTCCAAAATGTGATATCTCTAACAAGTTCATTATTCATGTGTTATATAAACCTTGTATCCATTGTTTGGGTTCCATTATCGGTACTCCTGTCGCACTAACCCCTTTGATTTCCAAGTATACATGTTGCGCAAACTCAGGAAATGTATATGTGTCCTTTACATTGTGGTTTGAATAGCAAAATTTATCTACACATCCAAGTAAATATGATACAATGCTTACTCCTGTTGGTATGTGCGGTAACATGAGGGTTTTCTCTAGTTTCTTGCATGGTGACCTATGGATCGCTTGTTTGCCTTTCTTCTTTGTTGGCACTCTTGAGGGCCCTACCTCCTGGTACATTTTCTCTTCTTGTGTCTCTTTTGCTGGACCAGACTCCTACTATGCCATGACCTCTTCTACTGGTATTTTCTCTTGATGTGCTTACTTTGTGCCAGATTGAACCCTTAGCTCATCATATTTTGTTCTCTCCTCATCTTCTTCCTCCATGGGGTGGATTGTTTCTTACGTCAGGTTTTCTTCCTCTGTTGTTTCCTATGGATCAATCTGCATCTATTCTGTTGCGGGGTTTGGCTCCTACTCCTCCACTATTGTAGGGCTCACACATTCAATGATCGAGGAAGGAATGGCATCCACATCCACCACTCCCTCCATCTGTATAGGGTTTTCTGCCTCCATTTTTGGCTCTAGCGGTGACATGTTGTTTCTATGGGTTCTCCTCAACATTTTACTGGGTGCTTTGAATTTAGGTGGTGCCATATTGCTTGGTTTTGAGTGGGTTTACTTCTGAAATCTCACTTTCGGCCTGTTAAATTGCATGTTCACTCATCGCTCTGCAACGCTGTGTTCATTCAAAATCACAATGTTGCATGTCAAGCCCAATTTTTGCTTTTAAAGTGTTTTCATAAATGCACCAAATCTTTTTGGGCACACTTCATTTACCATCACAATGTTTCATTCTCTGCCTCATTTTTCTAGCGGTCGACTTTTCTTTTTCTTGAGTATGTCATTTTTCTGGTGCGCAATACTTTCTACTGTCCCATTTTTCTTGTGCATGCTACTTTCATTTTGTCATATATGTCTTGTGTGCAATATCTTCATTTATTGTCACACCCGTCTGTTTTCCGTTGTGCTCTGTCATTCTCAATTGTCTGTCTACAACTTATTTCTCTAACTTATTTTTGGTTCTACTTTTTTTTTCCTTCTTTTAACTCCTATTATTTACAATATGTAAAATTCTAACTTCTGTGTTGCAACCACTGAAGGTTAGTGGGTCGACTAACCAATTGACTACCATTCACCAGTTCTTGAACTTCCTTGTCTGTTAAGTCTTGCAACTGCACAACACCTCCATCTGTGACAAAATTTATATGATGTGGCCCTAGCCAATGCATTCTAAGATTCCCTGGGTGTTGCAAATACTTACTGTCATAGAGGAGAATTAGATCTCCTACTTTGAAGTTCTTCTTCTTAATATGTCTTTCATGCCATGCTTTATCCTTTTCTTTATGTACCTCTTGATGGAAACCAACTATGATTATGTCCTCTTCCAATTCCATGAGTTGAACTGATCTTTCATGTGTTGCGCCTCTTTCTATTATGTCTGTAATTGTTGCAATGTGCATTCTTGGTATCAAATAATCTAAGGGAACTATTGCTTCATGTCCATACACTAACCTAAAGGGTGTATTCTATGTTAGTTTCTTGCATGTAGTTCTATAAGCCCATAGTATTGTTGGTACCTTCAAATCCCAGTCATCCCTGTTCACATTACAAATATATGTCAAGGCATTCTCTAATATATTGTTAAACGCTTCAACTATTCCATGGGACTGAGGATGATATGTATTGTTATTTTGATGATGTATCTCAAATTCTTCTAGCATTGCATGATCACTCATCAATATTCTTGGGCATCCAAAACTTTTCACTACATGTTCAAATAAAAACTGTATTGTAGTCTTTGTGCCGCAATCCTTTATTGGTGTTGCCTCAGCCCATCTGGTTAAGTATTATGTCGTTGTAATAATATATTTTGCTCCCGATATTCTTGTTGGTGGATTAATTGGACCTACAAAATCTACTTCCCACTTATCAAACACTTGCAAAGTTACTTGAGGTCTCAATGGCATCTCATCCCTCCTGGATGGCTTTCCTACTCTCTGACAAACATCACAATTTTGATAGTACTCCTTTGAATCCTTGTGAACTGTTGGCCACCATAATCATGTGCGCAATACCTTTTGTGCAGTGGTTTTTCCTATGTAGTGTCCTCCAACAATCCTTTCATTTGCTTCTACTAAAATGATAGGCCTTTCATGTTCCATCGCACATCTCCCCAAAATGCTATTTGCACCAAGTTTGTATAAATGACCTGCAATCAGTTGATAGTCTATTTCTCTGACCACCAAATTTTTCTTCTGCACAGTAGTAAATTATTTTGGTGCAAATATTGTACTCAAAAACTCAATAATGTCCGCAAAATACTCATCAGCTATCTGTACTAAAAACAATTGTGCATCTGGAAAATTTTCTTCCAAGTTATTGGGTTCTTCTCCATTAGTTATCCTGGATAAATGATCTAGTCTTTCATTCAATATTTTAGGCTTCACCACAACTTCAAAGTCAAACTCTTGGAACAAAAGTAGCCATCTCAATATCCTTCCCCCCAACATTGGCTTGTTGACTAAATCTCTAAGAGCAGAAGGATATGTAAACATCTTGAAATGTTTTCCAAGCAAATAATATCTGAATTTCTACAAAGCATACACCATAGCTAATCCTTCCCTTTCTGTAGTGTTATAGTTCTGTTTTGAATATGATAACTTTATGCTTGGAAATACAATAGGGTGATCTATATCACCTTATCCTAGTTGTTTCAACACCGCTCCTAATGAAATCGCACATGCATCCACATGCACATGAAGTTCTTTTGCCTAGTCTGGAAACACTAAAATTGACTCAATTACCATCTTCTCCTTAAAAATATCCAAGCTCTTTTGGAATTCATAATTACACTGATATTTAGTGTCCTTCTTCAGAAATTTCTCCATTGGTGCAGTGATCTGTGCATAACCCCTTATGAACTTACTTTAATACAATGTGTGACCAAGTGTACTATTCAACTGGTGCATTGACTTCAGTGGTGGTAAGTTCACTATGACAACAATTTTAGCAGGATCAACCAACAGACCTTGTTTACACACCACATTCCCTAAAATAATACCAAAGGGTGCGTTGAAAACACATTTCTTAATACTCAATGAAATATGACATTGTCGACACCTGTCTAACATTAGTCTTAACACTCCAACATGGTCCTTCAATAAGATAAACAATGTCCAATCGTCCAATTAAAACTACAAAAACTTATGAATGAGTTCCTTAAAAGCTGCTGCTACTACTCTTGAAAAAATGGTTGGTGCATTCTTCAACCCAAATGGCATCACTGTATACTAGAATGATCCCCGTCCTATAGGAAATGTTGTCTTATGTATATCTTCTAGTGCTATCCTGATTTGATGATATCCTGAAAACTCATCTGTAAATGGATAATCTTCTTGACCTCCTACATTTTCCAACACTTCATCTGTAAATGGGGTAGGAAAAGGATCATGCAGGCAAGCATCATTCAATTTTCTCAAATCTCCACAAATCTTGATCCCTCCTTGCTTGTTTTAATGCACCACCATAGGACTAATCCATTATGATTCTTCCATAGGTTCTATGACACCAGCTTCCAACATCTTGTCAATTTATACCTTCACTTTCTCTTTGTATATTGGATTCACTCTGTAAGTTCTAGATTCTAGCTTCAAAGGGATCTTAATTTCTCCGATTTCTCCTGTTAATCCCTTCATCTCTGAAAATGTCACTGGGAACAAGTCATTATACCCAGGAAGTAATTTTGTGATTCATTCTACTATTTGATTATCCCAATAATCTCCAATGTTTAAAATCTTTGGGTTTTCTACAATTCCAATGTTGACTTTTTTTTATCTTTAATGGTGTAGCATAATCTTATGAATATAGCTTTGGACCTTCTATTTCCCTTTCTCCTTCAACTTTTGAGATCTTGATATTGCGCGGGTTTTATTATGCGACGTGATAACAGTGTAGAAATTGTTTAACTGTATGTCTAATATGTTTCTGATATGCTGGGATTATTTCAAATTCTAGTTCTAGAAATATCTTGTCTCTTACCACTTTCAGCATTATATCTATCTATGTACTTTTATTCTCAAAGAAAAATGTAACTATAAAATTTTGATGTACCTCTTCCCTGTTCGCAATTTCTCTATGTTTTTCTTGTTTTGTGTACCAATTCTTTGGAATTCCTTCTAATGTGTGAATAAAATGATGTGGCCATTCTTCTGGTGGTACTAATATCCATTGAACCATGCACCCATCTACATGTTCTTTAGGTTTTTGAATTCCATCATATTTCTCTTGATATCTATGCTCCTGCTCTGCACTGAATTTGATGTGCAGTAACCTTTTTCATTGAAACCAGTTGAAAATGATATACTAGACTAATGGATGTGGAACATGAGGTTGAGACGTGTCAATGAATGGTGTGTATGGAATGAATGGAGTGTGATATGGATGAGTGGAATGAAAGAATGAATGGAATCTTGTACTTACTAGGCTATTGAATATTTGCATAGGGTAAAATCAAGGATGATTTTAAAGATGGAAATTTATATTAAAATGTAGAAACATGGGTTTTTTTTTTTTTTTTAACAGAAATGGGTATGGATTGTATTAAAAAATAGTGGTAACCACTGGCTCAGGTACATCATGAATTTCTTGCGTTGTTCATAGAAACAGTTTTAAAATGACACAGGAGACATCTATATCCAGTCCTATCAACCAGATCAGCATAGCTAGTTCCATGACCATCTTATCATCATTGCCTTGCGTTTTATCCATACATGTAGAGTCCCTTGACTTATGAGGAGAACACATTTCTAATAAGCCCAAAGATTTAGGGGATATTAAAACTTTGGGTATTTCATTGATACATAAGGTCCCTTTTCTCAATCAGCAAGCGGTGTTAGCTGCTTTATCCGCTTTTCCATTCAGATCCCGAAGAATGTGAAATAATTTTATTTTGTGAAAGGCGGGGAGTAAAATCATGATTTTTCATATTAGTTGTCAGAGCCTCATGTTGTGGGGAAGGGCATGGTTGTTTAAATCCTAAATGATCACTCGGGAGTCTCAAAAAACAATAACCTCTTTAACTTTCATATCCAAAACTTGATAGAGTCCTTTCCAAAGTGTGAGGCTTCAACGATATTGTTAGTATCATCTCCAATTCCCCAAGAGAGATTAAATTCATTTGTTTCATCTCGACTTAGGAGAACCCCTCCCCCTCATTTTTCCCTTGGAATCCCTTTAGAATATCCATAAAAAAAAATAGAGTGTGTTGATGAAGTGCCTTCCTCGAGTTTGAAAAGATAAGTGGGTCCATACGGATTTCCCAAAGATCCAACTGAGATGAGTAAGCAGAAACATCACCAGGTGACTTTGGCATTAGGCTCAACATAAATTCTTCGTCATTAGGAGGGAGCAGAGACTTATTCTCTAGAAGAGGAAGATAGTGAAGAAATTCTCCCATCAGCGCCTTAGCTCTGACTACCACCTGAGAAGGAGTGGAGGTTTTTTCTTTGAAGAGACAAGTGTTTCATTCCAACCAAAGAAACCAGAAAGTAAATTTTGGAAGATTCATCCAAAAGATTTTAATCATGTATAATGGTAAAGGGGCATAGTTTATCCCAGATGTTGAGGAGTGTTGAGAGTTCATCTGGAAGAGTTACTTTATTCAACCAAGGAAATAGAGCTAAATTCCAGACCTCTTTTGCAAAGGCACAGATTAGCAGAAGATGATTAACGTATTCTTCCTATAGATTGCAGAGAGGGAATCTTGTGGGACCTCCCATCCTTTTTTTTAAGATTATCTCCCATAAGAATATTGTTGTGGGCCAAATTCCAAATAAAAATGTCTACTTTTGGAATATTTTTGGCTTTCCATATACCTTTCCAGAGAGCAGGGTTGGGAGGAACGTTGGGAATTTCTTTAAACTTCTTGTATCCCTGAGCCGCTGTGTAATTTCTAGAGTGAGAACCTCAGCCACGAGAGTCCTTTGTAAGTGCTTCGATAAGGGATTCACCTTGAATCCCAGAGAGAAGAATCATCTCTTCATTGTGTAAGTGCTTTGGACAGTTCGGTATACTCCACTTTTTCCAGGTTCTTATTTCACCGTTATTCCAGATTGAAGAGAAGAAGCATATCTTCAATGTGTAAGTGCTTTGGATGGTTTGGTATACTCCACTTTTTCCAAGTTCTTATTTCATCGTTATTCCATATTGAGATATCCTAAAGCATAGTTAAATTTTGGGAGTGGAGCCACTGTTTAAGGTTAGGGATGCCCGACGAGGAATCCAGAGGCGGATCCCCAAGGATAGAATCCTCCCAAATGCGAACATTTTTCCCGTTCCCAGGAATCCAGATTAGATTAGTCTTGAAGAGGGAGAGAGAAATTTGGAAAATTGTGAATATTGGAGATCCTTTTGAAGCTTTTGGAGTTGAATCAAGACATTTCTTCCTTGCCCCTAAGAAGTACTTTTTCCAAAGAACTTGTTTACTCCAAGTTAATTTTCCTGTTACCAAATTCCAAAGAAGTTTAGTGCCAAGAACCAAATTTTGAGTCTTGAGATCATGAATCTAGAGTCTCCCTTTTAAGAGTGGCTTAGTAAATTCCTCCAAACTGACCAACAAAAGCTTGTTTTCATTGTTTTTCCCACATTTCCATAGAAAACATCTAAGAAGCGACTCGATATTGGAGATGAATCCAGACGGAGCAAGTAAAATGGAGCATTGAAAGATCAGAACGCTCGATAGAACCGATTTAATGAGAACCATTTTCCTAGCCATATTTAGCCAAGAAGCGTGATCCGAAAAGGATCTTTTAATGATTGTAGTTGAGTTTTTAATTTCCTGTGTTAATTAACCATTTGAGAAGCTTAATGAAAGAATGAGGAAATAAGAGGAATTATGACAGTCATATACATATATGCAGATCTAAAATGAAGTAATAAACAACAAACCATAACAAGAGAAGTGATAACGGAGTTCGGCACAAAATTGCCTACGTCTCTGGCCCTTTGTCTTTGCGGGGGAGGCTTCTTTATTTCTGTTCAAAGCTCAAAAAATACATCGCAGTAGTGGCAATTGGCTACAAGACTGATCTTTTCATGTTCTTCCAGATCTCTAGAACCCAACAAAAGAAATGGCACGCAAAATGGATGACCAGAGCTCCCAGAAATGGCCCACAAGCGTCTGCTCCTCAACAACTTTCCTGCATAATAATGGCTTTGGCTTGGCTTCCCTTCAGCATAACTCTTCTCTTGACTGTCTCCCATGGCCTCAAACAGGCTTGGTTTTTATAGATCTGAAGTTGGTTATCCATCCCCAACTTCCTCCCAAAATCTGGCCTCCAAAAATGCCCAATATCTCCCAAAAATGGCCAAAATCCACTAATTACAGGCCTAAATCAAATAA
>SNQJ01S0084327.1:16252-30449 GCA_010110895.2 Picea sitchensis
GATTTAATTGAAACCTTAAAATCAACTTGTTGGATGTATGGGATGACCTAGGTTCTACCTTAGTTCTCCAACAAAACCATTTTCACCATCGGCCCTTCTGGTAAACCAGAAGGATATACTACGTACAGAGTACACATCACAGTCTCACCCAAGATGGATTATGGGTTATTGTAGGACCCAAGTGTCTGCAATCATGGAAGTGAATGGGGATGTTCCTTTTACTTCTACTTCTACTTTAACATGCATTCTACCATATACTTTGTTATACCATTCATCTATGTCTATTAGTTAGTTCATTCTACATTATTAGTAATGCGCACTACAAGATACTATTCTAACCATTCATCCTTCATTCATAATTGAAGAAAAAACAAAAATCATTTAGACACATTGCAACACATGATTTTACCGTGGTTCACCCCCCTGGGCTACGTCCACAAAGATATTCTGATTTATTTATTCTTCATCAAAATAGCGATGCGTGCATTAAATAATGGGTTTACGAATGGTGAGATTGACCAGTGTTGCACCAAGCTCCCCAACTTGTGACTTGGCCCTCATTTATACTTCACGATTCTCCAAAAATGATACAAATCGAGCTCCACAGCTCTTAACCAAAACCTAGCACTACGACTTAAGACTCAAAAGTTCTCCAAAATTGGTTCTTCACACGAGGTCTAAGATGCCTCCTATCTACCTCATACATCATATTTATACTACAAAATGGGTAAAAACCCTTACATTATGACTCACAAACCCTAATTTTAAGTGGACTCCACTTGACCACTTTCTAACTTTCTTCCGTGTGGTTGGTTTTCGATCCAACCCTTTCTTTCTTGGACTTTGTGTTGGTCTTCCTTCTTTCCCAATGTGTTGCTTCCTTTGCACTTCTGTCACACTACTTTTCCTTCTCTTATGGCATGCAATGCTCCCAAAATTGTGCTTAACCCCAAAATTTTATGCTCCAATAGGCCCCCAACACTAACTTGTGGCTCGTTTGAAGCCAGTCAAGTCATGTGTGCCTCCTGCACTGATTTCTCCAATTCCTTGAACCTATTTGCTAGTTCATCTCCTTTTTTCTTCATCTGTGTGTTCTTTTATGTGAGGGTCTCCATGACCTGTGATGTGACATGTTCCTTCAAAACTCGTATGCTTTCTGAGTGTGCATGTTCCATTTTGAATTTCTTTGTTTCCAACTCTGTTATCATCTTTTATGCTTTCTCTTACAGGGGATCCAATTGAGCCTGTTTGGTCTTCCTTTCCTCTTGTATTGTCTTCACTTATGCTTGCAGTTTTTTCATCTCCTGCACGACCCTTGGTCTCATGGGTATGGGCATTTCCTTCTATCTTTGCTTAAAATCCTGAAATGCAATGTTCAACTTTTCTTCCCTCTGATCCAACTTTTGGATCCTTTCATCTTCTGTCAGGCTTGTCCATATTTGTGTTGTCCTTTCATAGAGATATGTTGTTTCCTGTTTTTCCCTTTCTGATCTGATTTCTGGAGGTGTGGTTGATGTTAGATTCCCAACCAAGTATACTATCTCTTGTTTGTATCATTCCATCATATGCGCTATCCTCTTTATATTTTCTTCTGCATCGAGTTCTCCTGCTAGTGTGTTGTCCGAAAAGTTTTGGAAGACTTCTTCAAGTATTTGCTCTAATTTTTTTGTGCGTAGTTTTTATTCCTCATGTTCTATCCGCACTTCTGTAAGAACTGTCTCTAGCACCTCCTTGACTTCCTTGGCTGTCACCAAGTTTGTTGCATCCGTCCTGGCTCTGGATTGAACTTCTTTCACAACAATGAGTTGTAATTGATAGATAAATTTTGTTGTTATCTTATCCAATACCAATTTCATATGTTCTATGTCCTTGACTTGTTTTTGTGCCAAGTCCTCATCTATTCGCAACATGTCTTTAGTGAGGCTAAAACTTTCACTTTCCAATGTTGTTATATGCACTGTCTCCTCCTCACTCTGCATTGGCAGGTGTTGTTCTTTCTTTGTTTATTGTTGTTTTTCCCCTTGGTGTTGAGCCTTTGTAAATCGTATCTGCTCTACTACCTACCTTACCTTTGCCATATTTTGCATGATCTTTTCTCTTTGTTTTTATGCATCTTCCTGAGATTCCATAGTGTGGTCCTATACTTTTTCTACGACCAGTTATGCATCATCCTCTGTTATTGTATACTCTAGGACTTCCTTGTGTGCCTTCATTTTCTTTCGTTCTCCACTTGACTGTACAATTGTTCTCTTCGATGGCCTTGACTGTGTTGGCTCTGTTGTGACTGGGGTATCTGGTATGTCCCCTCCTGCTTGTCCCTCCTGCGTAGGGAGGTTATCCTTCCTCTGTGTCGTGCCATTAGCGGCATCTGCGTGGTCCTTCTGTTGTGTGAAATGCTTGGGGATAGTATTATTCTTTGTTGTTGTGGTCCCCCTTGTCTGCAACTTATTTTTTTCTATGCTTCTTGTATTTCCTGTTGGGGTACTCTTAGTTTGTGATGAGCCTGCTTCTGTTGGTTTCTTTTCTTTTTTTGACTGCTTGTCTTTTGTTGGCTCTACTGGAAGCTTCCATTCTTCCTTCCAATTCTTCATTTCCCACTGCACGTCCTCTGTTGTGATGCAGTATCTCATCTGCAACCACACCTTTACTGTATCCCTTTTTTCTTGGATCCACATATTGTGTCTTGAGGCTTTGAAGTTGACTATGTTTTTGTAATCCTCCACCACCTCCGGTGGAATCCTCCAAGTTTCTGCCACCTTTTCCTAGATTTATTCAAGATACGTCGTGAAGATGCTAGAGTTCATCTTTCTTTCCCTTGCGACAATTGTGTGCCATAGTGATTCATATTTTGTTGTGCGACACTTTCCAATTCTCTGATAGAACATGTTGTATTTGGGGTGTTACCATCCCTCTAATGATATCAATATGATTATCCATGAGTAATGAAACTACGTCCCCAATTCTTGGGCATCCTTGCAACCATCCAAAAATGAGTTTATCAAGTATGGGCTTCAACTCAATACAGTGCCCTTCACACACTGCGCAACTGCTGCTATTACCCCTACTGACACTTCCTGATTAATTTACAAGTCATCAGTTTGGTTGCTAAACTTGTTGTTGGTTCACTGATTCTATTGATAATGATCCCCCTGGATCCTCTCTCTGTTCCATAGGTATGCTTCATCTCTTCTTCCAAGGATTTCTCCTTGGTCTTGTCATCCAGGTACTGCGCAATTTTCTCACCATTGGTTTACAAACATGTTATATTGGCTATTAAGTCAATGTTGATTAAAACTTGTGTATCCAACCATAGAATTCCTCAGTGTACTACTGCTAGTAACTGCTTGACGTAGTTATTTATGTCCTTCCCTCTTCCAAAATGCGATATCTCTAACAAGTTCATTATTCATGTGTTATATAAACCTTGTATCCATTGTTTGGGTTCCATTATCGGTACTCATGTCGCGCTAACCCCTTTGATTTCCAAGTATACATGTTGCGCAAACTCAGGAAATGTATATGTGTCCTTTACATTGTGGTATGAATAGCACAATTTATCTACACATCCAAGTAAATATGATACAACCTTTACTCCTGCTGGTATGTGCAGTAACATGAGGGTTTTCTCTGGTTGCTTGCTTGGTGACCTCTGGATCGCTTGTTTGCCTTTCTTCTTTTTTGGCACTCTTGAGGGCCCTGCCTCCTGGTACATTTTCTCTTCTTGTGTCTCTTCTTCTGCACCAGACTCCTACTGCGCCATGACCTCTTCTACTAGTATTTTCTCTTGCTGTGCTTGCTTTGCGCCAAATTGAACCCTTAGCTCGTCATATTTTGTTCTCTCCTCATCTTCTTCCTCTGTGGTATGGATTGTTTCTTGCGTCAGGTTTTGTTCCTCTGTTGTTTCCTATGGATCAATCTGCATCTATTTTGTCGTAGGGTTTGGCTCCTACTCCTCCACTATTGTAGGGCTCACACGTTCGATGATCGGGGAAGGAATGGCATCCACATCCACCACTCCCTCCATCTGTATAGGGTTTTCTGCCTCCATTGTTGGCTCTAGCGATGACATGTTGTTTCTGTGGGTTCTCCTTGACATTTTACTGGGTGCTTTGAATTTAGGTGGTGCCATATTGCTTGGTTTTGAGTGGGTTTACTTATGAAATCTCACTTTCGGCCTGTTAAATTGCATGTTCGCTCATCGCTCTGCAACTCTGTGTTCGTTCGAAATCACAATGTTGCATGTCAAACCCAATTTTTGCTTTTAAAGTGTTTTCATAAATGCACCAAAGCTTTTTGGGCATGCTTCATTTACTGTCACAATGTTTCATTCTCTGCCTCATATTTCTGGCGGTCGACTTTTCTTTTTCTCGAGTATGTCATTTTTCTGGTGCGCAATATTTTCTACTGTCCCATTTTTCTTGTGCATGCTACTTTCATTTTGTCATATATGTCTTGCACGCAATATCTTCATTTAATTTCACACCTGTCTGTTTTCTGTTGTGCTCTGTCATTCTCAATTGTCTATCTACAACTTATTCCTCTAACTTATTTTTGGCTTTATCTTATTTTTCTACTTTTTTTTCCTTCTTTTAACTCCTATTATTTACAATATGTACAACTCTAACTTCTGTGTTGCAACTATTGAAGGTTAGTGGGTCTACTATTCCTATACTTTTTCAATTGACTACCGTTCACTAGTTCTTGAACTTCCTTGCCTGTTAAGTCTTGCAGCTGCACAACACCTCCATCTGTGACAAAATTTATATGATGTGACCCTAGCCAATGCATTCTAAGATTCCCTGGGTGTTGCAAATACTTACTGTCATAGAGGAGAATTAGAACTCCCACTTTGAAGTTCTTCTTCTTAATATGTCTTTCATGCCATGCCTTATCCTTTTCTTTATGTACCTCTCGATGGAAACCAACTATGATTATGTCTTCTTCCAATTCCATGAGTTGAATTGATCTTTCATGTGTTGCGCCTCTTTCTGTTATGTCTATAATTGTTGCAATGCACATGCTTGGTATCAAATAATCTAAGTGAACTATTGCTTCATGTCCATACACTAACCTAAAGGGTGTATTCTATGTTATCTTCTTGCATGTAGTTCTATAAGATCATAGTATTGTTGGTACCTTCAAATCCCGGTCATCCATGTTCACATTACAAATCTATGTCAAGGCATTCTCTAATATATTGTTAAACGCTTCAACTATTCCATGGGACTGAGGATGATATGGACTGTTATTTTGATGATGTATCTCAAATTCTTCTAGCATTGCATGATCACTCATCAATATTCTTGGGCATCCAAAACTTTTCACTACATGTTCAAATAAAAAATGTGTTGTAGTCTTTGTGTCGCAATCCTTTATTGGTGTTGCCTCGGCCCATCTGGTTAAGTATTATGTCGTTGTAATAATATATTTTTCTCCCGATCTTCTTGTTGGTGGATTAATTGGACCTACAAAATCTACTTCCTACTTATCAAACACTTGCAAAGTTACTTGAGGTCTCAATGGAATCTCATCCCTCCTGGATGGCTTTCCTACTCTCTGACAAACATCACAATTTTGATAGTACTCCTTTGAATCCTTGTGAACTGTTGGCCACCATAATCATGCGCGCAATACCTTTTGTGTAGTGGTTTTTCCTATGTAGTGTCCTCCAACAATCCTTTCATGTTATTCTAGTAAATGATAGGCCTTTCATGTTCCATCGCACATCTCCTCAAAATGTTATTTGCACCAAGTTTGTATAAATGACCTGCAATCAGTTGATAGTCTATTGCTCTGACCACCAAATTTTTCTTCTGCGCAGTAGTAAATTCTTTTGGTGCAAATATTGTACTCAAAAACTCAATAATGTCAGCAAAATACTTATTAGCTATCTGTACTAAAAACAATTGTGCATCTGGAAAATTTTCTTCCAAGTTATTGTGTTCTTCTCCATTAGTTATCCTGGATAAATGATCTAGTCTTTCATTCAATATTTCAGGCTTCACCACAACTTCAAAGTCAAACTCTTGGAAAAAAAGTATCCATCTCAATATCCTTCCCCCCAACATTGGCTTATTGACTAAATCTCTAAGAGCAGAAGGATATGTAAACATCTTGAAATGTTTTCCTAGCAAATAATATCTGAATTTCTGCAAAGCATACACCATAGCTAATCCTTCCCTTTCTGTAGTGTTATAGTTATGTTTTGAATATGATAACTTTATGCTTGGAAATACAATAGGGTGATCTATATCACCTTCTCCTAGTTGTTTCAACACCGCTCCTAATGAAATCGCACATGCATCCACATGCACATGAAGTTCTTTTGCCTAGTCTGGAAACACTAAAATTGGCTCAATTACCATCTTCTCCTTCAAAATATCCAAGCTCTTCTGGAATTCATCATTCCACTGATATTTAGTGTCCTTCTTCAGGAATTTCTCCATTGGTGCAGTGATCTGTGCATAACCCCTTATGAACTTACTTTAATATCATGTGTGACCAAGTGTACTATTCAACTGGTGCATTGACTTCGGTGGTGGTAAGTTCACTATGACAACAATTTTAGCAGGAGCAACCAACAGACCTTGTTTACACACCACATTCCCTAAAATAATACCAAAGGGTGCATTGAAAACACATTTCTTAATATTCAATGAAATCTGACATTGTCTACACCTGTCTAACATTAGTCTTAACACTCCAACATGGTCCTTCAATAAGATAAACAATGTCCAATCGTCCAAGTAAACCTACAAAAACTTATGAATGAAGTCCTTAAAAGTTGCTACTACTACTCTTGAAAAAATGGTTGGTGCATTCTTCAACCCAAATGGCATGACTGTATACTAGAATGATCCCCATTCTATAGGAAATGTTGTCTTTTGTATATCTTCTATTGCTATCCTGATCTGATGATATCCTGAAAACCCATCTGTAAATGAATAAGCTTCTTGACCTCCTACATTTTCCAACACTTCATCTGTAAATGGGGTAGGAAAAGGATCATGCAGGCAAGCATCATTCAATTTTCTCAAATCTACACAAATCTTGATCCCTCCTTGCTTGTTTTAATGCACCACCATAGGACTGATCCATTATGATTCTTCCATAGGTTCTATGACACCAACTTCCAACATCTTGTCAATTTATGCCTTCACTTTCTCTTTGTATATTGGATTCAGTCTGTAAGTTCTAGATTATGGCTTCAAAGGGATCCTCATTTCTCCGAGTTCTCCTGTTAATCCCTTCATCTCTGAAAATGTCACTGGGAACAAGTCATTATACCCAGGAAGTAATTTTGTGATTCATTCTACTATTTGATTATCCCAATTATCTCCAATGTTTAAAATCTTTGGGTTTTCTACAGTTCCAATGTTGACCTTTTTTTATCTTTAATGGTGCAGCATAATCTTATGAACCTAGCTATGGAACTTCTATTTCCCTTTCTCCTTCAACTTTTGAGATCTTGATATTGCGCGGGTTTTATTATGCGACGTGATAACAATGTAGAAATTGTTTAACTGTATGTCTAATATGTTTCTGATATGATAGGATTATTTCAAATTCTAGTTCTAGAAATATCCTGTCTCTTACCACTTTCAACATTATATCTATCTATGTACTTTTATTCTCAAAGAAAAATGTAACTATAAAATTTTGATGTACCTCTTCCCTGTTTGCAATTTCTCTATGTTTTTCTTGTTTTGTATACCAGTTCTTTGGAATTCCTTCTAATGTGTGAATAAAATGATGTGGCCATTCTTCTGGTGGTACTAATATCCATTGAACCATGCACCCATCTACATGTTCTTTAGGTTGTTGAATTACATCATATTTCTCTTGATATCTATGCTCCTGCTCTGCACTGAATTTGATGTGCAGTAACATTTTTCACTGAAACTAGTTGAAAATGATATACTAGACTAATGGATGTGGAACATGAGGTTGAGACGTGTCAATGAATGGTGTGTATGGAATGAATGGAGTGTGATATGTATGAGTGGAATGAAAAAATGAATGGAATCTTGTACTTACTAGGTTATTGAATATTTGCATAGGGTAAAATCAAGGATGATTTTAAAGATGGAAATTTATATTAAAATGTAGAAACATGTTTTTTTTTTTTTTTTTTTTTTTAACAGAAATGGGTATGGATTGCATTAAAAAATAGTGGTAACCACTGGCTCAGGTACATCATGAATTTCTTGCATTTTTCATAGAAACATTTTTAAAATGACACAGGAGACATCTATATCCAGTCCTATCAGCCAGATCAACATAGCTAGTTCCATGACCATCTTATCATCCTTGCCTTGCGTTTTATCCATACATGTAGAGTCCCTTGACTTATGAGGAGAACACATTTCTAATAAGCCCACAGAGCTAGGGGATATTAAAAATTTGGGTATTTCATTGATACATAAGGTCCCTTTTCTCAATCGGCAAGCGGTGTTAGTTGCTTTATCCGCTTCGCCATTCAGATCCCAAAGAATGTGAAAGAATTTTATTTTGTGAAAGGTGGGGAGTAAAATCATGATTTTTCGTATTAGTTGTCAGAGCCTCATGTTGTGGGGAAGGGCATGGTTGTTTAAATCCTAAATGATCACTCAGGAGTCTCAAAAAACAATAACCTCTTTAACTTTCATATCCAAAACTTGATAGAGTCCTTTCCAAAGTGTGAGAGCTTCAACAATATTGTTAGTATCATCTCCAATTCCCCAAGAGAGATTAAATTCATTTGTTTCATCTCAACTTAGGAGAACCCCTCCCCCTCATTTTTCCCTTGGATTCCCTTTAGAATATCCATAAAAAAAACAAAGCATGTTGATGAAGTGCCTTCCTCGAGTTTGAAAAGATAAGTGGGTCCATACGGACTTCCCAAAGATCCAACTGAGATGAGTAAGCAGAAACATCACCAGGTGACTTTAGGATTAGGCTCAACATAAATTCTTCTTCATTAGGAGGGAGAAGAGACTTATTCTCTGGAAGATGAAGATAGTGAATAAATTCTCCCATAAACGCCTTAACTCTAACTACCACTTGAGAAGGAGTGGAGGTTTTTTCTTTGAAGAGGCAGGCGTTTCATTCCAACCAGAGCAACCGGAAAGTAAATTTTGGAAGATTCATCCAAAATATTTTAATCATGTCTTTCTTGTGAATGGTAAAGGGGCACAGTTTATCCCAGATGTTGAGGAGGGTTGAGAGTTCATCTGGAAGAGTTACTTTATTCAACCAAGGAAATAGAGCTAAATTCCAGACCTCTTTTGCAAAGGGACAGGTTAGCAGAAGATGATTAGCAGATTCTTCCTATAGATTGTAGAGAGGGAATCTTGTGGGACCTCCCATCCTTTTTTTTAAGATTATCTCCCGTAAGAATATTGTTGTGGGCCAAATTCCAAATAAAAATGTCTACTTTTGGAATATTTTTGGCTTTCCATATACCTTTCCAGAGAACAGGGTTGGGAGGAACGTTGAGAATTTCTTTAAACTGCTTGTATCCCTGAGCCGCTGTGTAATTTCCAGAGTGAGAGCCTCAGCCACGAGAGTCCTTTGTAAGTGCTTCGATAAGGGATTCACCTTGAATCCCAGAGAGAAGAAGCATCTCTTCATTGTGTAAGTGCTTTGGACAGTTCGATATACTCCACTTTTTCCAGGTTCTTATTTCATCGTTATTCCAGATTGAAGAGAAGAAGCATATCTTCAATGTGTAAGTGCTTTGGACAGTTTGGTATACTCCACTTTTTCTAGGTTCTTATTTCATCGTTATTCCAGATTGAGATATCCCGAAGCATGGTTAAATTTTGGGAGTGGAGCCACTGTTTAAGGTTAGGGGTGCCTGACGAGGAATCCAGAGGCAGATCCCCAAGGATAGAATCCTCCCAGATGCGAACATTTTTCCCGTTCCCAGGAATCCAGATTAGATCAGTCTTGAAGAGGGAGAGAGAAATTTGGAAAATTGTGAATATTGAAGATCCTTTTGAAGCTTTTGGAGTTGAATCAAGACATTTCTTCCTTGCCCCTGAGAAGTACTTTTTCCAAAGAACTTGTTTACTCCAAGTTAATTTTCCTGTTACCAAATTCCAGAGAATCTTGAGTCTTGAGATCCTGAATCTGGAGTCTCCCTTTTAAGAGTGGCTTAGTAATTTCCTCCCTACTGACCAGCAAAAGCTTGTTTTCATTGTTTTTCCCACTTTTCCACAGAAAACGTCTAAGAAGCGACTCGATATTGGAGATGAATCCAGACGGAGCAAGTAAAATGGAGCATTGAA
This sequence comes from Picea sitchensis, assembly GCA_010110895.2. Classification (NCBI taxonomy): domain Eukaryota; kingdom Viridiplantae; phylum Streptophyta; class Pinopsida; order Pinales; family Pinaceae; genus Picea; species Picea sitchensis. The sequence continues at coordinate 26,524 of SNQJ01S0084327.1, forward strand.
AGATCAGAACGCTCGATAGAACCGATTTAATGAGAACCATTTTCCCAGCCATATTTAGCCAAGAAGCGCCCCATGAGTTAATTTGTGTCTTCAGTTTATCAATCAAAGGAAGCCAATGAGTTGATTTTGGGGCAGATTTTAAAATGGGTATCCCTAAATATTTAAAAGAATCCCACTGAGTTTTTCCTTCAATTTCCAGAATTCTTGAGATTTCCACCATTTCCCTTAGGGAGCAATTCCAACCAAAAATTTGGCTTTTTCTATAATTGATTTTTCTTCCTGAAGCCTCCTTATAAATATCTAACTCCTGTTTGAATTTTCTGGCTATAAGAGTGCTAGCTCCTCCCAAGAGAAGTGTGTCGTCAACAAACTGGGCATGATTTGTTTCTTTGGCTCCTCTTGCCATTCTGAGACCCAATAAATCTTGATGGAGATGATAATGATCCATCTTAAAGCTGAGCACCGAGGTATGGACAACATAAAGAAGAGGCGAAAGAGGGCAACCTTGAATTTTTTCTTAATTTGTTTTTATTTTTATTTTTTTTAATCAATAAAAAATTATGTCTATTTTTTTAATGTAAAGTGTAAATTTGTCATTTTTTTTATTGATTTTTTTTCTCTAGGGGTATTTTCAATGTAAATTTAAAAATAATAATTATTATTATTTTTTCCTTTAAAATTTGGATTGTTAGTGTTTTTTTTTTCATTTTTAAAATATAAATTTTAAAATATCAATTAATTTTTTCTTTTAAAATATGATTTTTGAGTGTTTGATGTTTTCGGTTGCAAAAAATGAATTTCTTCAATGTGTATGTCTGCAATGGTACCAATTGTCAAGATAGGAGCTGATTTTAAGGTTTTTATATGCAATTTGTACCAGTTTTCAAGCTAGGAGCCAATTTTAGGGTTTTTATTTGCAATTGTATCGATTTTCAAGTTAGAAGGCGATTTTAATATTTCAATTAAATCGTAATTTTCACTCCAAAAATAAAATTAGTGTTCCTGAAACTATCAATTTTCGATTCGAGGGTCAATTTTAAGGTTTTGTTTGTAATGGTATCAATGGTCAAGGCCGTGATTTCAAACAAGTCACAATTTTAACCACCCACCCAAAAAAGGGTGTACCGGTAGCTCCACTTCTTCATTTGGGGGTTAATTTTGGTGTTTTTGACCCAAAAATATGGGTTTTTAGGTGAGATCATAGTTCTCGTTAAGTCAATAATTATGTTGGGGTTGATAACCCTTCATGGTTTTGATTTCTATCTCCTTTTAACCTCTACAATTGTTTTCCATCTTAGGGTTTATGCCCTAGCTTCTTCTAGATGAGTCATGAGGTATTTGATATTAACTTCATTCTTCTAGGTATGAGTCGTCTCATGAGAGTCTTCATTATTTCATGTTGGGATAGAAGAGACATTTTTCTTAATTACTATAGCATGGGTTTGTTGGATAATGGATAGTTTCCTTACCACTTAGGATCAGTCCTAGTCCTTATTATTGGCCTTTTTGTTCCCCCTAATGCACTACTTTTATTTTGAGGGGACTATTCACATTTGTCCCCATCTAAACTAAGGTAGTAGCAATATCCCTATCTTCCTTTTTTTTCTTGGCAAGCACATCTTTTTCAACTTCTTTTGTCTTTTTCTTCCTGTGTATTCTTCTCGTCTTACTTAGACTTTCATTGTCCCTAGTTTTCTTATGCTTTTTATATTCTTTTGCAGGTTCTTCTTCTTAGCTTGGAACAACTTGTAAGGCTAATAATTGATCCCTTCTCGTGGTTAGGAACCTATCCCAAGGAGTTTGGAAATTTTTCCTTTCTAAAGCATCACAATAATGCATCTTTTTTTTCTTTTTCACCTTTGAACTCATATCCTTTAGAGATTGTGACAAGTAGTAAGGGACGCTTAAGTTCTTTTCTAGCTTCTGATAATAAAAAATTCCTTAGTTGATGCAATAGCCTAAAGTGAAAACCATAAACCATGTTTTCCTTACCTTCATAGGTTATATATTTCATGAAGTGTAGAGCCACCTCAACCCATGGTGATGGTAGGATTTCTCTCTCAAAACCATTCTTTGTTTCTTCCATTTTTTCATAGGTTTTGGAGAAAGAATTATTTCCATATATGACTGGTTATCTATCCTCTTTGTCCCATGGAAACCCAACATGAATTCTTATTACTCTCATCAATATTGGTTCATTTGCTTAAATATGCAAACCCTTGATTGTGGTGGAATACTCTTGTTCCTCCAAATTATGGAAATTTTATGCAAATTATAAGGCAACGCTATCATCAAATTCTTAAATTCTTTTGAATTAGTCTAACTAATTGGATTCTTGGAACACTTCAACCACTTTTGGGTTGGCATATAGTTTAGAGGTTTCTATAGACTCTCTTTTATTGAATCCAACTCCCATTCTTCAAATAATCAAGTCAATCTGTCAAAGACATTTTTTTCTATTTGGTGTTTACCCTACACTATTATTCCACTAATGGTATAAAACAAAAAAACCTTTGTCTTACAATGACTTTGTTTCTGAGTTGAATCCATCCTTTTACTCATGAAAGAGAAAAACAAATTTATTGATTTTTAGTAATGTTCTCATTCCTTCTCAATCATTCAATTACTTGATTCTTTCCTAAGGAGGGAAAAAAACTATCATTCCCAGCCACTTACCTTTGTCCAAAACTATAAATTTGGGAGTTCCTCAGTCCTTTCTCTTTTTTTAACTATCCTTGCAAGTCTTCTTCTTGCGACTTTGTTTTAAAGATTTGGGGGTCTTTAAAAATTCAGGTTTTTTCTCAAAAAACTTGGACATTTTCCTTAGCTTGATGTCCTTTCAGAATTCAAACCTTTTCAGAGAATTAAAAATACTCTTCCTTAGATCGGGGTTAAATGTAACTCCATAAATTCAAACTACTCTTCCTCTACTCAGGGTTAGACTTATCTTCTTCAAAAAGGCAGGTTGCTCTTCCTTGGCTTAGGGTTCTCTTCGAAATTTAACTTCTTATTTTCCTTTTTAATGCTTTGCCTCCAATATGATATCACAAAAATTCAAATTTAAGTTTGGTCGATGGATTTAGTGGCCCTTTTCATGCCATGATTATGGTTTTGTCTTGATTTTACCCCCACGTTTTACTCTAATGATTGAAGCTAATCTAGAGGTACCTAGTGCTATTTACTTCATGTCATCATAGAACAAAATCTCCCCCAATGAATCTCAAACCTCAATGTCCACATTGAGAAGGATATGATTTACAACTATTGGTAGAGAGAAGTTAGGGTGATCGATGGATATAGGTTTAGTGACATGACATGTGTATATATAATTCATAATTTTTTAAAATTAGTAGATGTGAGGTACTTGTTTTTGGTGAAATTTTTTATTGGAAGTATGAATGACTTCGCATGCTACATATATGAAGTTTGGGATCCTTGATTTGCTTGCATAACACAATATTGAACTATGATATCTTCTATAGTAATCCTGTTTGCTTGGTTTAGATAGTCCCTAACTTTAGGATGATGATTTTGGTTCCTATATCTCCCTATAGGTGGTTGGGGATTTGTGTGCCCATAGGTGTATACTTCTATAGAATTTTGTTGTATGTATCTCCACTCTAATTTCATATAGGTTCATGTAGGTTCATATTCTTGTAGTGTGTCTTTCTTATAGTCTCCTATAGGTGCATAATCTTCTTTAGCTACATGTAGGTATATAATCCTATAGGAATTTGCATTAAGTAAATGTGTACATGGCATCTTTGTGGCTTCTAGGAGTTTGTATAATCATGAAAATGATATAATGTACTAATGGATGTGGAACATGAGGTTGAGACGTGTCAATGAATGGTGTGTATGGAATGAATGCAGTGTGATATGGATGAGTGGAATGAAAGAATGAATGGAATCTTGTACTTACTAAG
>SNQJ01S0084327.1:34634-44912 GCA_010110895.2 Picea sitchensis
CTTTTTTTTTAACAGAAATGGGTGTGGATTGTATTAAAAAACAGTGGTAACCACTGGCATAGGTACATCATGATTTTTTTTCCTTTTCCATAGTAACAGTTTTAAAATGACACAGAAGACATCTATCTCCAGTCCTATCAGCCAGATCAACATAGCTAGCATCATGACCATCTTATTGTCCTTGCCTTGTGTTTTAGCCATACATGTAGAGTCCCTCGATTTCTGAGGAGAACACCTTTATAATAATCCCACGGAGCTAGGGGATATTAAAACTTTGGGTATTTTCATTGATAAACAAGGTACCTTTTCTCAATTGGGTAGCGACGTTAGCTTCTTTATCCACTTCTCCATTCAGATCCCGAAGAATGTAAAAGAATTTGATTTTGTGAAAGGCAGGGAGTAAAATCATGATTTTTCGGATTAGTTGTCGAAGCCTCATTTTTTGGGGGAGGGCATGGTTGTTTAAAGCCTGAATGATCACTCAGGATTCTCCAAAAACAATAACATCTTTAACTTCCATAGCCAAAAATTGTTAGATTACTTGCCAAAGTGCGAGAGCTTCAACGATATTGTTAGTATCATCTCCAATTCCCCAAGAGAGAGTAAATTCAGTTGTTTCATCTAGACTTAGGAGAACCCCTCCCCCTCCTGCTGCCCCTGGATTCCCTTTATAATCTCCATAAAAAAACAGAGTGTGTTGATGAAGCGCCTTCCTCCAGTTTGAAATGTTAAGTGGGTCCATACGGATTTCCCAAAGATCCAGCTAAGATGAGTAAGCAGAAACAACACCAGGGGCCTTTGGGATTAGGCTCAGGATCCAGTCTTCTTCATTAGGAGGGAGCCGAGACTTATTCTATGGAAGAGGAAGAGAGTGAATACATTATCCCAATAGAGTCTTAGCTCTGACTACCACATGAGCAGAAGTGGAGTTTTTTTCTCTAAAGAGGCAAACGTTTTGTTCCAACCAGAGCAACCAAAAAGTAAATTTCAAAAGAGTCATCCAACATATTTTAAGCATGTATTTCTTGTGAATGGTAAAGAGGCACAATTTATCCCAGCTTCTGAGGAGGGTTGAGAGTTCGTCTAGGAGAGTTACTTGATTTGACCAAGGAAATAGAGATAAATTCCATACCTCTTTTGCAAAGGGACATGTTAGCAGAAGATGATTGGCAGATTCTTCCTGTAGACGGCAAAGAGGGCATCTTGTGGGACCTTCCCATCCTTTTTTTTAAATATTATCTCCCGTAAGAATATTGTTGTGGGCCAAAGTCCAAATAAAAATGTCTACTTTTGGCAGAGTTTTGGCTTTCCATATACCTTTCCAAAGACCAGGGTTGGGAGGGACATTGCGAATTGCTTTAAACTACTTGTATCCCTGAGCCATTGTGTAATTTCCAAAGTGAACTCCCCAACCACGAGAGTCCTTCATAAGTTCTTCGATAAGGGATTTACCTTGAAGCCAGGAGAGCGGAAGTAGTTCTTCATTGTGTAAGTGGTTTGGACAGTTTAGTATACTCCACTTTTTCCAAGTTCTTACTTCACCGTTACTCCAGATTGAGATATCCCAAAGCACGGTTAAATTTTGGGATTGGATCCATTATTTAAGGCTGGAGGTGCCAGGAAAGCAATACAGAGGTGGATCCCGAAGGATAGAATCCTCCCAGATGTGAATGTTTTTCCCGTTCCCAGGAATCCAAGTTAGATCAGTCTTGAAGAGGGAGAGATATTTTTGGAAAATTGTGAATATTGGAGATCCTTTTGAAGCTTTTGGATCTGAATCAAGACCTTTTTTCCTTGCCCCTAAGAAGTACTTTTTCCAAAGAACTTGTTTACTCCAATTTAATTTTCCTATTACCAAATTCCATAGAATTTTAGCGCCAAGAGCCATATTTTGAGTCTTGAGATCCCAGATTTGGAGTCCCCCTTCTAAGAGTGGCTTAGTAATTTTACCCTAGCTGACCAGTGGAAGCTTGTTTTCATTGTTTTACCCACCTTTCCACAGAAAACATCTAAGAAGCGACTCAATATTGGAGATGAATCCAGTTGGAGCAAGTAAAATGGAGCATTGATAGATCGGAACACTGGAGAGAACTGATTTAATGAGAACCAGTTTCCCAGCCATATTTAGCCAAGAAGCATCCCACGAGTTAATTCAGGTCTTCATTTTATCAATCAGAGGAAGCCAATGAGCTGATTTTGGGGAAGATTTTAAAATGGGTATCTCTAAATATTTAAAAGAATCCCACTAATTTTTTCCTTCAATTTCCATAATTCTTGAGATTTCCACCATTTCCCTTAGTGACCAATTCCAACCAAAAATTTGGCTTTTTCTGTAATCGATTTTTCTTCCTGAAGCCTCCTTGTAAAGATCTAACTCTTGTTTGAATTTTATAGCTATAAGAGTGCTAGCTCCTCCCAAGAGAATCATTTCGTTGACAAATTGGGCATGATTTGTTTATTTGGCTCCTCTTGCCATTCTGAGACCCAATAAATCTTGATGGAGATGACAATGCTCCAGTTGAAAGATGAGCACCAAGGCCTGGATAGCATAAAGAAGAGGCGAAAGAGGGAAGCCTTGTCTAATCCCCGTAGAGGCTTGGAAGAAATCTGCAACATGGTCATTGACCAGTGGAGCTATCCAAGGGGATCCAATGCAGGCTTTCACCCAATTGATAAATTCAGGGGCGAAGCCAAATCAGAGCATTACCTGAAAAAGGGAATCATGTCGAACTCTATCAAACACGTTAGACAAATCTAATTTGACAATCATACATTTTTATCACCAGAGAATACTGATGTGGATGGATTCCTAGACCAATATAATGTTATCGAGAATGTTCCTCCATTTGATGAATCCACCTTGATTTTGTGGAATGATTGTTGGTAGGATTCCTTTAATTCGGTTGGCTATCACTTTTGTAATGATTTTGTAACCAATATTGCAGAGTGAAATTGGTCGTAATCGGTCAAAGGAGGTAGCACATTTCTCTTTAGGAATGAGGGCCAAGAAGGAAGATTTGGTATTCCCTCCAATCTTATTGCAAGTCTGGGATTTCATAACCATTCTATGAAGATATTTTTTAATTGTTTTCCAACTGGATTTGAGGAAACCAACTATGAAACCATCGAGTTCAGGAGCCTTGTCAGGTTCCATTTCGTTTAAATCTTTTTTAATTTCTCTTCTGGTGACCAGAGTATTGAGGATCTAGTTGGAATTTGGCTGAATTTTAGAGGGAACTAAGTTTAAAATATGTTGGCAATTTTCATTCTAGAGATGAGGCTCCTCTATATATATTTCTTTGAAGTGATTGTGAGAAGCATTTTTTATTCCTTCGAAGTCAGAGACTACTTGGTATTGAATTTGGATTTCCTTTACAGAGTTAACTTGTTTCCGAGCTTCAACTTGTTTATAAAAATAAGTGGTGTTCCTGTCACCTTCTTTTAACTAAAGGCTTCTGGATTTTTTCCTCCAATAATCATCTTCCAATCTGCATGCAAAGTGAAGGGTGTGTTGGAGAGTTGATTTTTGTTCCAATTTGTCGGGAGTGATAGAACCTTCTTCCATATTTAGTTGATTCACTTCCAATTGATGTTGAGCTTCCAATCTCTATTTAAGAGGATATTTCATGGTTTTAACCCAATCTTTGAGATCTCTTTTGAGCCTACGAATCTTTTCTTCCCAAACAAAGAAGGGGGATCCAGAAACTGGTTTCTGTCACACATTGAGGACCAGATCTTGGAAACCTTCTAGCTGAATCCATGAGGGGCTAAATTGGAAGGGGATATGACCCAGATTTGTGTCTTTGGAGAGTTCAACAAGAATTGATTTATGATCAGAGGCATTGAATGGAAGAATTTTAGAAATAACATTAAGACCTAAAATTAGAAAAGAGTTTTGGAACAAGAATTTGTCAAGGCGAGAAACTATATGACCCAGTCTGATTCTTTTGTTTGACCAAGTGAATTTTCCACAGGGAGGCTTGATATCATCCATATCCCATTCCAGAATGATATCTATGACCCATTCACGGATTGGGTCTCTAACTATTGAACCCCCCCTTTTTTCCCCCTAGAAATAGCGCGACATTGAGATCCCCAGCTAAAACAATATTTCCCAACTGATGGGAGTTGAGGGAATCTCTGATAAGGTCCCAACATTTTTTTTTCCGAGGGAAGAACGGGAGCATAAATGTTAAATAAACAAACCCGATAACCTGATTCCTTGTGAAGGAGTTGGGTGAGGATCGAGTGAGTGCAGGAATCAGTGAGAAATAACTCAAATTTATAAGCGTCCCATAGGGTGCCTATTCCACCGGAGGCTCCTCCAGCACTGACAACTACACCTGCTCCTTTTTTCCAAAATTTTTGACTAGCGAGAAGGAAGTCATGTTCCTCCATTTTGGTCTCCTGGATTAGCAGGATATCTGGATTTGAGGTGCGAATCAAATAGTTCATCGCGTCTTCTTTAGTTCTCCTCCCTAATCCTCTACAATTCCAGGAGACGACCTTCATTACTTACTTTTGGGGTTTGTAGAGGCCCCCTTAGAGGGATTCCCTTGGTGCCTGGCACTTCTTTTGTTTTTTAACATTTTTTCTAATGTTGGTCGAGATCCTTGAACCATGTCCTTGTAGGTGGTTGCTTCCCTCCTTTCTTTTTTCATTTTCTGACCTCTGGTAACCAGTTTTGGGGATGTTTGGGAGATGTCAAATTCATCCTCCTCTTTTTCTGAACTTTCGACCTCTTTTCCTGCCTCTTGTGCTTCAGATATATCTCCCGAGTCTTGGAAAGGAGGTAGTTCCTTTCCATCCAAAATTTTCCCTTCCGTATTGGATTTGCATTCAACAACGCTTTCAATAGGATCCTTTGCTTCAACTTCTAGATACCCAAGGCCAGAGAAACTATTTTTAGTTTCAATCAGGGTTTTTTGAGTCTCCTTGTTCTTACTTGGATTTGCCGAGTTTGGATTAGGGGTTTTACCTTCCCTTATGGAGGTTGATTTAGAGTTTGGATTTGGGCACTTGGGTTGTTGCCACCCTTCCCCTTGCTCCTTCTCCTATTGAGTGGGAAAAAATATTGGGCAATAATTTTGGAAATGCCCATATTCATGGCAACCTCTACACTTGAAAGGAAGTTGTGTGTAGTCCATCTTTTGAAAGTGTTTCCATTCCCCTACTATTAACTTGATGGATTCCATGAGACCGGATTCAAGGTTTACTTCCATGCAGATCCGGGTGCAAGAGTATTGGTCCTTGGGATCTACCTTGTCAATGTAACATCCCAGTTCGTTTCCAATTGATTGTAGTGATTCTAGATTCCAACAGTGAATCGACAGATTGGGTTATTGAACCCAGACCGAAACTGCTTTAGGAACATTCACTATTGGATCAAAGTCTAGAATCCATCTGTTCAGGTACATGCCCTACGGCCCCATGAAGTATGGTATGTTTCTAAAGATCAGATCGCATTTATATTTGGAGATGAACTCGAACAAGAAAAATCCTCTTCCAACTGCATAAGATGTAACATTGTTAGAGATCAGGGGTCTCCATTTTTTTGAACCCAGTTATCAGTTGTTTTCGAGGAGGGCCAAAGCCCTGTAAATTGTCCAACCAAATACCTATCTGCTAGGGAAACTGCAATACACACAGGTTGATCCAGCGAAAGAGTGATTTCTGGAGCGTCATCGATCTTTTTTATGAATTTTGGAGGGGATTTGGCTGAAGTTTTTTGCCCTTACGCATTGATGAGGCGTCTAAAGGCTTTGGCATCGGCAACAAGGGGAGGTGGTGGGTCACCGCCTCCATCCGAACTCATGGAGGTATGCATTCTTGAGGAACAATAACCTTGTAGTTTTTTTTCTCTGCTCTGCTCTCTCGAAAGGTTCGATCAAAACATGGGCTAATCTTACTAGTCCTTAATATACAAAATGTAAAAATTTTGGCGATAGTTTTGTAAAAATATTCAAATTTCTAAGGATTTTATATAGTTTCTATAAATTTTTGGCGATTTTTAAAATAAAATAATTTTATTCTATGGAATTTGAGCGAATTTTTTTTAGAAAAAATGGAAATTGGCAAATCGTTTTTTGGGAAAAACCATGGAAAATTAGCCCATTCGAAAAATTTAGCCCCTAAAATCATCTATGGGTAAAATTTAATAAAAACTTGACTCTACATAAAGACTTTGAAATGATGCAAGTGAAACCTTGTAGTTTTGAAAGTTGAATGGATTGGCTTTGAGCTTATCCATTGTAATACTCTGTTTTTTTATTGTACTCAGAGATTGACGTTGGTTCTAATCACTATATTCTTCTTTTGGTTCACCAATACTCTATTTGGAATTCTTTGAAATAATTGCTTCATTCATTATTTAAACATGTTTCTTTTGGCATTGCAGTCTTGCTTGATTTTCTGCCCAATGGACTTGTATTGTAAAATAATGACTCTATGTCAGTCACGGATCCATGATCATTGATGGAAAGTTATCATGATTCGTATTTCTATTTATGAATGTATTCTTTTGATATAGTATACTATGTTTTCTTATCTTTTTTTTATGGCCAATATGTATTGTTATACATAAAGAGGTAGGCCTTTTGGAAAGATTTGATGAATAATCTTTATCTCTGAGTGATGGATCATTGATAGAAAACTCTTTTTATGGTATCTATAAGAGTTTTGAAAGGATATTAAACCCTTGACTTTGGAGAACTTTGATTTTTTTTCTTGTCTATGCACTTTTGAAGAGTGCACAGACTTGTTCTCCACATTGTTTATGCATATGAAGGAACATATCCTATGATACCTATGTCTAACAAAGAAATTTTATTTTCTTCTTTTATTCTGACCTCCTTGGTATCTCTTCAAACTGGAACTCTACTCCTTCCTTGCTTGTGCAAACACCTAGATTCATTATGATTGATGGAAAATGATTATCTTTTCAGGATGAAAAATGTATTCTATGTTATCAATATCCTCTATTTTTTAATATGATCTATTTTGTAGGCCTAGTAGACTTTGAGATGTAAACTCATGAATGAAGAGTGATTGATATTTTTATGACAATATTGCTTTATGAGATATTAGAGTTTATGTTCTCTATGGTACTTTGTTTCCCCTGGTTCCTTTGACCTTAGTAAATATGGAAATTTTGTATCTATGTAATGTAGATTGAAATGGAAGCTTGAATTTGAATTAACCTTGCATATCAATGTATTGATCTTTTCATAGTAAAGGTCTTGATCTCGATTTTTTGGTAGCTCTTGACCTACATATTTGATATGGAGATTGAGAATGAGGTTGTTGGTGTCTTTCAAATTGGTGAACTTGTTCTTGACTTCATGTTTTAAAGATATTCTTACTCAAACATTGATCTGTAAACTATCATGGATATTCCATTAGAACAGTTCGTCACAATAGATCTGATAAAGGAAACACAAATTTACACTGTGAAGGTTAAATTCCTTTAGATTCCATAATATTTAGTTACTGATTTTATGTTTATGAATGAAATATATAAAATGCAAAAAAATAGAGAATAATAAAACACAATCACACACCATCCACTAAATAACACAAATATTTTCTCTGGGAAACCCTTACTGGAAAAAAAATCCAGCTAGAAGGTGAGGCTTCTCTACTCTCTTTTATCTGGTATGGAAATAAAGAAAGTACAAAGGAGACGACACTCTCTATGGAGTTACTTGAGACTTGTGGCATGTTAGGCTACTATAGAACATTAACCCTCTCTATTATCCTCTCTAATTTCCCATTCYCGGTTGTTCTTATCTTCCATGGAACAAAATACAATAACATAGAATGGAACCCCTTCTCCTCYTAGTAACCTGGTATTTAACATGGCCYGATATCCATTTAGGGATACRTTATTTACTTCCTCAACCCTCAATTGTGATAAGGTTTTGTACCTTCTATAATGTTCTTAAAAATTCCACTATGTGGCTAGCCCGACATGTCTAAGTAATGGAGGTTGATGTGGCATCCACTTGTACCATGGTGATCAATACGGTAGGTGAACTTGTGGGAGGTATAACTTTTGCATACAAACTTCGATTGAGGCGATTCTTGTGCCATTGGAAAGGTATTGGTGTGTAGAGTATATAATCTTCCTCCATAGTAAGGTTTGGATCAAAAAAAGTGTTGCTTTATGCCTCAAAATGGCTCTAGAAGTTTTTAGATAGTTTTTTGGACCCAAATTTCCAAATTTGGACCAACCGCTGAAATGGCCCTACAAGTTGATTCCTCCAATTTTTCCACCAAAAAGTACTGAGATAAATGAAAAATAATATAATAATCCAATCCAGATCAAACACTTGTTCTCTTATGTGTAGAGTATGAAATGTAACCCTTGAAATCATCCTTGGAAAACAAATAGTTTGAATTCTAGGCATGGTATTATATATGTCATTATTTGAATGCACTATCATATGTGAATATAAATGTAGAATGATAGTCAAATCATTGTGCTTGAGAAGAATTATGCGTGAAAAATGCGGTGGAATGCATTGGCCTTGTTGAGCTTAGGACTTGGTTAGATACATAAAGTCTAAAACTAAGTAATAATAATTAATAAATTAAACATAGAATTCCAATAAATAATGATGATGATGATGATGAAAGGTTATATGTTAATTAAGAGACATGAATTTTTAAAAGGCACCCTCTTATCAATACTTATATGAGGCCCCCACATTGTAAAATCACCATCAATTATTTATCCATTCATGTGTGTGTGTGTGTAAAATTCTCATATAATTGAGTAAAATATCGTGGGATTTTAGGCTCCATTGGTGTTAGAGACAAAATTTGGTCCATTGGTATTAGAAATAAAAAATTATCAAGCCCTTGTAAAAAACATTTACTAGACCCGCTAAAAAAAATTACTCGACTCAGTAAAAAAAACTACTCGAACCATGTAAAAGAAAATTACCAGACACATTAAATTTATTTATTTATTCTTGACCCAAACTAGTGAAAAATTCAAGATCCAAACCACTATACACTTCATGCTTCATGTGCTAATGGTACCACCATCATTTTGGGAATATACCATGGATACTTCTTCTAAAGTTATAACCTCCATTCTTGGATCATTAAAGAATGAACTTATTGATCGTATCCATGAGCCAATAAATAAAGCATTTGAAAAATATGAATATGAAAAATATAAGGAACATGTTGAACTGGAACCTACTCATGAAAAATATAATAATGAGGAAATCGAGAAAAATCAAGATCACAACATTCCCAACAAAGAAGGTAAAAATGAAGAGAACAAAGAAAAGGATAAAATTTCTGACTTGGATTTCAAATCCAATCTAGATTGTAGAACCAATGGAAAAACCAAGTCTGAAAATGATAAGTCTCAGTGGGAAATAAAGGATAAGGACCTTGATGAAATACCAAAGAATAACGTTGATGACAACAAAAGGAAACACAAATCAGATAATGGGAAATCATGTCGAGAGAGAGAATCTGGTGGTATTCTTTATTCGTCATCCTCTGATATAGATAAACACACTTTTTCTATGGCTATCATATGATCTATTGTCAAACGTAGAGCTGAGGCTGGGGAAATTGAAAGAAAGAAGAAACATGCATATTTGGACTATCACAGAGAATGGGTGACGTAAATACAAAGAAAAAAATTAGGAAATATCTTGTCTCTTGAACAAGACCCTGAATTTAAAAAATCTAGGAAAGAAGAAGAACAAAAAGGCATGGAAAAACCTTAAGAATGTGACCAAGTGAAAGAACAAAAGGACATGGCAGAACCTCGAAAAGTACAAACAAAGGACGAAATAGGCATAAATAGAATGTATAGGTGTTTCAATCTCTCTAAGAAAAGAGGCAAAGAAGAAGGTATGGAAGATTATGGAATCAAACAATATTACCAGCTTAACGAGAACCGTGACCTCAAAACGAGAACTCTGTCCAAAAAACCCATATTTTTGCATAAAAAACATGAAAATCAACCCCAAATCAAAAAGTGGTGCTACGAGGAGCACCATTTTTTCAAACAGGGTCAAAATTACAACAATTTTCAAGCATGACCTTCAAAACTCATACAATAGCTTAGAAAACCCTTAAAATTAATACCTAAATAAAAAGTGATGCTAACTAAAAAAAATTAAAAAAATCTAAACGTTAAAATTCTGGCTCATTTTGACCTAATTGAAACTGTGGTTTTGACAATAGATCCCTATGCAACTAATTGAAAGTGTGGTTTTGACAATAGATCCATATGAAAAAAAAAAACTC
>SNQJ01S0084328.1:4570-16122 GCA_010110895.2 Picea sitchensis
TAATCCCAGTTGTACTAGTTGTAACTGAACTTACACTAGTGAGAGTTCAGTGAATTAATTATTAATTAATTCATAATCAGTGAACTCACATGCAACTGAAGATTCACCACGGTTAACTACATGCATGTCAAATCCAATGGAGACCTAGTTGAGATAACAGGTGAAAGGGATAGTTTGGCTATCAGTTGTGATTTTAGAGAAGTGCACTCATGCAATCACACATGCAGTGGATATGCTCATGAGCATGTACAAACTAGGAAATTCGAATTCATTTTGAGAATTCTAATTGTCGGGATTGTGTAGAGGAGGCAGGCTGTCTAGACACAGAGAATTGGCACATGTATTTGTTGAATTTTTGTATGATAGTGTGAGACGATTGTATTGTAATGAGAGCTCTTGGATTAGAGTTTTGTATGATATTATTTCATGATCCATGATATACATAATATATGATAGTGGGGTTTTTAGCTTTATGCTTTTCCTGTAAAATTTCTTTGTTATGTGTTCTTGATATTTCACTTTGTGACTGTGGTTTAATTTCTGCAAGAATATTAATAGAAGCAATTATGTATTTAACAATGGCATATAATTGTTAGATTAGGATAATTGCAGGAAATACATTAATTGTATTGAAATTTCTACAAAGAATGTAATATGAGGAAACATTTCTCCAAAGTGTACTTTCTCTCTTTTTGTTTTCTCCCTTTTTTACAAGGTTTGTATATGGCTCAATTTATAGCCTCAAAAGGGAATTGAAGGGTCGAATCAGAGCGTTTCTATCATGTGAAAGGCCAACGGTTATGGATCCCATGACTTGGCATGGAAAACCTAGAATATTTTTAATTTTGAGCACAAAACCCGATGTACACAGGATGTAATGGAGAAACTTGTGTATACACATGTTGTCTAAATGTAGCTCACGTATGTACACAAAAATGGAATTTTTTACTTTGGATTGAGAAAAATGGAGAAATTGAGTCTACAGAGGGAAAGGGAAGGCCACCAAAGCATGATGCATAGTGTATGGAAAAAAATGCTATAACAGGCACTGATTAATTATGCTATGAGATCGACTTCACCATCTTCTTCAGAATCTTCAGAATCATCTTCTACTTCCATGAAGAGTAATCTTTATAAATCATTGTCACTATCATCATCCCATCTAATGAAGAGCTGTCTTCTTTTGAGTAGAAGCGTTTCTTGAATATTTTTTTTTTCTTTCTCTTGTCTCCCTTTTTATTTTTCTTTTTCTTCTTAGGATCTTCTTCTTTATCGCTACCTTTATTCTTAGCATAAGGAAATTTAGAATCAAAATGACCAATACGATCATAATTAAAACATTTCAATGGAATCATACCTTTGTATTTTTTTGTTCCTCTTTTTAACTTCCTTACGAAGTTTTCCACTTTTTCATCTTCCGTTGAATCATCGTTGCAACTGTAATTTGGATTTGAACTTTTGTTGTTTTGTTTCTTCATATTATTGGATGATTTGAATGATGATTCCTTCGTGATTGGGTTCTCTTGTTCTATCCTCATTTCATAAACTATGAATATTCCATTTACCTAGTCCATGCTCAAACTGTCAATATTTGTTCTTTCTTCTAGGGATGATATCTTAGGATCGAATCTCATAGGTAGAGATATTAGAACCTTTTGAACGACCACTGACTCATCAAATTCTTCTCCCAGTCCTCTAATAGTGTTCACTGTTTTGTCAACTCACAGAAAGTAGGCTGAAATGTCTTCATCTTCCTTCATATTCAATTGCTCAAACTTGGATCTAACGGTTTGAATCTTAGCTCCCATGACTTTGGTATCTTATTCGTAAATATTTTTAAGTTTATCCCAAATATCCTTTGTGGTCTTACAATGCATAACTTTGACAAATACTAAATCATCCAAACTACGTTTATCCTTTGAGTTGTTTACGCTGAGTTTATTTCCATATTTGTCAGCTGGGGGAGTGGATGGTGTTGCATATCCATCTACTGCTGACTGCCAAACATCAAATCCATGTGCCTGTAAAAAGGTTTTAATCCTTTTACTCCAAAATGCATAGTTATTTCCATCAAACCTTGGTGCTCCAATCTTAGCATATTCCATGATCTGCTTCCAGTGGTTAAAATATTTCTTGAAGGACCCACTCTGATACCAATTGTTGGAATAATGAGAGGGAGGGGAGGGGTGAATCAATATGAGCACTTTATTATCACTTTTTAACCACAATATGTAATCATTAACATCATCAACAATATATCATCAATCTATCATGAGCAATATAAATCAATAGAGAATAATAGACACCCACAGAAACATAGTACACCATAATTTATGTGGAAAACCAAATGGGAGAAAACCAAAAAATTATTTTCTTATATATCAAAATAGTACATTCATTAGAAGCATCGACTTCCCAATTCTCTAGCTGCAACTGAAAAGAGGCTACGACCCCCTATTTACAGGACCCAACCTGAAGGAATCTACAACTCCCTGAATTCTATGGCTCCAACAAGAAGGAGGCCAAAACCCCCTGATTCTCAAGCTCCAACCTGAAGGGAGCTCCAAATCCCTGTGTTCTCTGACACTAACCGGAAGGAGGCTACGACCCCCTTTCCTTGCCCCATCCCACCGCCCTGAAATATAAATGTAGAAAAATATCATTACCACAATCACTTCCATTATCATTGTCACTGTCACTGTATCCAACCTGTAACTGTCATTTTACCATCAACCTGTAACATGTACCAAATAATCCATCAATTGTGTACCAACATATGCATCATAGTATAAACCACACCATAATAAAATCATGTACCATGTACCATCAATAACATACCAAGCAAGTGCCTCAAGTCAATATAAAAAATATGTGCCTTTAATAAAGAAACATAACATCCATAAACCAAATACCAAGAATATGTCTCAAGCATATATCACCTCAACCATAACAACCCTATGTCCAAGAGGCCTCCAAGATATGCCTTAAGCATATTCCATACCATACATGAATCAAGCCTCAAACAAACACATGTAAAATATAACTTTAGTCATGAAACCTATAACATACCATCTCAGATTGTGTCATAGACCTCCTGTACCTTCAAACCTATGTGCAACCTAAACCTTGTTGTCCTCCTCAAATTTGTCTTTTCCTCACATGACCAAAACTTGTTGTCTAGTAGGGCCTCACATGACGAGCCCTATGCAACCCACGGGGTGCCTCATGGGACACTAGTAGTCTGACCTGTAGGGGTCAACTAAACTAGGGTTTCCTCAAAAAATTTCTCTCTCCTTTGCAACCCCTAAACTCCTGCACTTCTCACTAGTCGCTACCTTGGATTTTTCCATTGCAAAACTTGCCAATAGATCACTACTTCACTAGAATATGTTCTATATAAAGAGTGAGTGAATGTATTTGGGAATTCCTCCTTGAGGTGTATTTATAATTTTGTTGGGTAACCTCTTTCTGTAAACTTAGGGGCTTCTTGACTTTCTTTTTACAACCACTTTACCCTTTCATTAAAGATTTGTAACCAACTAGGGGCTTCATGACCATTCTTCGGGGTTTATAACTTCACAAGGCCATAACTCCTCAACTATGAGGAAATACATGGTGTACAACCTATCAACGAAAACAAAATGATGAGGACTATCCATCCATGAGTGAGTTACTTGCATTTACACCATCCTTCATGACCTTTTTCCTTGATCAAATACGGGTTCCATAACCATACCATTGGGGCTACCTGACTTCATCAAGGGTTGAAATCAATGAAAACCAATATTTCAACAACCATGTTTTCTTGATGATTTTAGATCCACATTTTACAAAAAATTATGGGGTATGAGGTCCCATACATTAAATGTCTTATCACCTACACAAACCTACATATAGATGATCTCTTAGATCTATCTATATCATCATCCACCCATGAAGCTATGCTCACTGTGATGAAGTAATAATGGTGTCTATTGACACTCACTACTCTTGGAATCTCTATTTATACTTTTTCTATTTTTCTAGCACCCAATCCATGTTGGATTACTGAGAGGGTGGGTGAATCAATAATAATTATTTTTAATCATTTTTAACCAAAATGAATATAAGTGTTGTTAACTTTATGATCAATTTACCAATATAATTCAATGAGTGTAGAATATATAAACCATGAACAATGAGAAATCAAACACATACACAATACACCAATTTTTTTTACGTGGAAACCCAATGCCGGAGAAAACCACATAATGCATTTTCTTATATGTCTTTAAAAAGTATATTCATTGGAAGCACCAACTTCCTTTATTTTCTGGCTCCAACTGGAAGGAGGCTCCAACCCCCTAGATTCTTAGGCTACAATCTGAGGGAAGCTCCAAATCCCCAATTCTCTGGCTCCAACTACAAGGAGGATACAACCCCCTATGTTCTCTGGCTATAATAGGAAGCTGGCTACAACCACCTATCCTTGCCCCATCCAACCGCCCTGTAATATAAATACCAAATGTAGACAACATTTTATTGTCACTGAATCAAATCTGTCACTATAATAATTTTCACTGAAATCCTGTCACAATTGTACCAATATTCTTCAAAAATTTCTTGCATATCCATGACCTGTCTATTCTGCAACACGCAGATGTCCTCTCATTTCCCTAATGCAACTCGCGGATGTCTGCTCCTCTGTTTTATGCAACTCGTGGATGTCTTCTCCTCTGTTTTCTGCAACTCGTGGAGTAGAAAACATATCTACTAGTATAAAAAATGTTGTCTCTGTCACTGTCTTAGTCTCAATCACTATATTATCTCTTTGTATATGCTCACAGACTGGATGATCTGATAGAAAATAATACTCATCCAATATCCAAGTAGATCTAACACAACCATGTACTAGATTCATACATAAGTTTCACAGATCTTGTTTGATATAGGAAACCCTTACATTAACGATGCATCAAATCCTCACTATTATGAAATCACAACCTGTAGTGATAACAATATGTATCAAACATAAAACCTCAGCCATACTACAAATAACACAAGATATATCTTAACAAGATGCTTATTGAAGTGTACCAACAACAAACAACCAATATAGTAGCAATGTATCCCTGTAGATTTGTCTTATACAAAATATACCATACAATCAATAGTCCCTCAAAGGAAAAAGCTCAATCTCCCATGGATAAACCCAAGCATTCACCAAATATCTACTTAAGATATTCATATAACATACTTTTTGTCACTGTAAATAGATTTTTTGTACCTTCTCACTATTAGTCCTTCCTGCAGCCTCTTCTCAGTTTTGCAACTTGTCATTGATGATAGATCTCAACTTCCTTTTCAGCTTTGGAAACAGATCCACGCTCTATCTTCAGTAAAATAACAGGTATTCGTGCTTTGTCCCACTGTTTCCCACACATGTTCACACCCTTCTAGTACTGCAACCTACAAATTTCTTTAGTAAAACCCTAGTTGAGTATCCACTGTCTCGACCCTTCAACTCTTGCAACTTCTCTTGTCACTGCTTTAGATTTATCAATAATACCCACTCATAACATTTCACAAAATAGATATTCAATATGTTCAATTAGATGCTAATGGGAGACCCTTGTTGTCTTATGTATATTCTCCAAGTAGCTTCCTTTAGAGGTTATCTTCTAACTATTCTACCCAACTTCTCTCTTTTAGGGATAACCCACTTTCAACTACTTTACCCACTTGCAACCACTTTACCATAAATAGTAAACTCACTCCTTCTTATTGCAACTAATTTATTTTTTATTATTTTCTTATTGTAACAAATTTACCCATGCTTAACTCCTAGTTACAACCACTTTGACTATTAAACGTCTTCTAGGTGCTTCTAGAATAATTGACTTCTTTGACCTTCTAGGGGCTTCTAGATGACTCATGAGGGTTCTCCAAATTCACTAAGCCATATATCTTCAACCGCGAGGAACTACGTGGTGTACCACATATCACGGGAAACAACATGACATGTACTAACCATCTATGATAGTCTTTCCTATAAATTCACTGATATTTATTACATTATTCCTTAGAAAAACACGGGTTCCTTATCCAAACTATTGGGGCTACTAGAATTCTCTACTAGACTTGCTTCAAGGGTTGAAATCAATGACAACCAACCCAATTAATAAAAAATCTCCCCCTTTGGCAGTGATGGAAACACTCTGATGTAACACTGAAGTCATGACGCTCATGCTCCCCCTGTGACCATCACTCCCCCTTGAATCATGCCTCTATTCTTTCTGTCCATGCATCTGATGAATCTCTCCCCCTTTGACATTAATTTCAAAGGGTAACTTCCCTTCGGGGCTGCTCCCCCTTATTGAACTGTCCTCTATCCTCTTCATGGTGCTTCCTCATGTAAATCTATGACATATAAGAAAAGCATTAAAAAGTCATTATGGGGAAGAAAATACTCCGAGTTTCTGGTGAAGATACTCAAAAGATTCATGTGGAAGTGGTTTTGTAAATATATCTGCAATCTTCCCTTTTGTCCCAACATATTTAGCTCTAATGTTCTTCTCTACAACCCGTTCTCATAGAAAATGAAACTTGATCAGAATGTGCTTCATCTTGGAGTGGATAAATGGATTCTTTGAGATATTGATGGTGCTTGTGTTATAAAAAAATATCATAATGGTATCATCATAATCAACCTGTATATCTTTCAATGTTTGTTTCATCCGTAGGACATGATTACAACATGTTGCTGCTGCAATATACTCTGCTTCTGCTATAAACAATGATAATGATGATTGTTTCTTACTTAGCCAAGATACCAAACACTCACCCAAGTAGAAGGATGCTCCACTTGTACTTCTTCGATCATCAATGGAACCTGACCTATCTACATCTGTGTAGGAAATACATGATAGATCCTTCCCTTTTGGATACCATAATCCTAACTCTTTTGTACCATTGACATATATGAATATTCTATTTACTACCAAAACATGTGATTCCTTTGGTGTTTCTTGAAATCGTTCCACTTGTATAACTGTTTGCATCACATCTGGTCTGGAAGCTGTCACATAAAGCAAGCTACCAATCATTGACCTATACTACCTCTGATCTGTAGATTTTGAATCATCATCTTTACTTAACTTGGAACTGGTTTGTAATATTCCATTCCAAACCTCTTTAGAATTTCTCTGATATACTTGGTTTGAGAGATAAAAATGCCTTGGTTGCTTTGACATATTTGAATACCCAAAAAGAAGATAATTCTCCAAGAAATGACATTTTGAACTCATTCTGCATATCCTTTGCAAATTTCTGGCTCATCCTATCATCATCACTTCCAAAGATAATATCATCAACATAAAATTCAATTAACAAAATACTATCTTGATTTAACTTGATGTAGATATTGTTGTCTGCATTCCATTTTCTGAACCCTTGTTGTTGTAAGTATCTGTCCAGTTTGGAATACCATGCTCTAGGGGCCTGTTTGATACCATACAAGGCCATATTCAATCTACAAACATAATTTTCATTCTTTGACAACTGAAATCCTTTTGGTTTCTCAATGTATACTTCTTCCTATAGATACCCATTTAGGAAGGCTAATTTCACATCCATATGATACACTTTAATATTATTGGAGCATGCATAAGTGAGGATCAATATGATTGCTTCCATTCTGGAAACTAGGGAAAACGTCTCTCCAAAGTCTATACCTTCAACATGAGCATATCCTTTACATACCAATCTTGATTTGTTCTTGGTAACCTATACATCTTCATTCAATTTGTTTATGAAGACCCACTTTGTAGTGATCACATTCTTGTTCCTTGGCCTTGGAACCATTTCCCAAGTGTCATTCTTATATATATGATCTAACTCTTCATCCATGGATTTGATCCAGAATACATCCTTGTTGGCTTCAAAACTGTTTGGCTCAATTATAGATAGTAGTGCTAGGTGCAGTTGTTCAAGTGAATGAATTATTCTTCTAGTTTCAAAGCCTGCATCTTTATTCCTGATAATATGACATGATGGATAATTCTTTTGTATTCATTTTCTAGGTTTCTTTGGAGGTACTTGAATACCTTGCTGTTCTTATTCTTCTTCTGACTACTCTTCTTCATCTTCCTCTTCTGCTACTTTTTCTTCCTTTACTTCTTCTTCATGAACCTGTTCCATTGAATCCTTTCCTTCTTCCTTTATTCTTCATCCACCTGTCTCATCAACCATCACATTGATTCTTTCCACAATTTTTTTGAGCCTTAGATTGAAGCATTTGTATGCTTTCCTTGTGCTTAAGTACCCAACAAATATACCTTTGTCAACACGAGATTCAAAATTTTCGATTTTTCCATCTTATCTTTTAATGTATCATTTGTTTTCAAAAAATATGAAGTGCTTCACATTCACTCATTTTCCTCTCCATAGCTCGTAAGGAGTTTTATCACTATTGTTTCTGAGCATTCCTTTGTTTTGAATGTGAACTGTTGTATGTACTGCCTGTACCCAAAATATGTCTGTCAACTTGGATTCCATTAACATAGTTTAAGACATTTCCTGTATGGTCCTATTCTTCCTTTTGATGAATCCATTTTGTTGTGGTGTCCTAGCAACATAGAATTGTCTCTTTATCCCATGCTCTTGGCACAAGTCCATAAATTCCTTTGAATTCAACTCTCCTCCATTTTCCTATCTCAAACATTTGATTTTCAAATCTATTTCACTTTCAACCATCTCCTTGTACATTTTTAAGTTCTCAGATGCCTCTGACTTCTTCCTAAGAAAACACATTGCAATCATTCTTGTATAGTCATCAACCAATAGCATAAAATTTTGCTTACCTTTCAACCCCTTTGTTCTAGCTGGTACAACTAGTTCAATATGCACAATTTCCAGTGGTTTTGTTGTGGAGTATTCTTTTGATTTGAACTTGGTCTTGGTTTGATTTCCTTGTTGACAATGCTTTCACAATGTGTTGGTTGGCTTCATGATCTGGGGAATTTCTTTCACTGCTTCCTTTTTGCTGACCTTGACAAGATTGTCAAAATTTATGTGACCCATTCTTCTGTGCCATATCCAAACTTCATCTTCCTTTCCTAAACAACACTTTTCTTTTCCAATTTCATTTAGTATGTATATGTTGCTTGGATTTCCCACAATCGCTCATTCTTCCCTTGTGACAATCGCTCCCCTTGGAAACATGACTCTACTCTCTCTCTCCAAGAATTTACCTTTGCATCTGATAAATCTCTCCCCCCTGTCGTATTTATGGTGATTCCTCGTGTACATCTAAGACATATAAGATAAGAATTCAAAAGAATTCATTTTGGAGTAGAAATTACTCCTAGTCTTTGGCGAAGATACTCAAGGGCTTCTCGTGGAAGCGGTTTTGTAAAGATGTATGCCACTTATTCTTTTGTTCCCACATATTCAAGTCTGATGTTCTTCTCTAAAACCTGTTCCCGTAGAAAGTGATACTTGATTGGAATGTGCTTCGTCTTGGAGTGCATCATCGGGTTATTTGAGATACTGATGGTGCTTCTATTATCACAATAGATTGAAATGGGCTCATCATACTCAACCTATATATATGTCAAAGTTTGTTTCATCGATAGAACCCGTGTACAACATGCTGTTGTTGTAATATGCTCTGCCTCGACTCTATATAAGGATATTAATGATTGTTTCTTGCTTAGCCAATATAATAAACACTCACCCAAGTAGAACACTACTCCACTGGTGCTTCGTTGGTCATCAATGCAACCTTCCCAATCTGCATCTGTGTAGGAAATAAGTGATAGATCCTTTCCTTTTGGATACCATAATCCAAACTCTTCTGTTCCTTTGAGATATCTGAAAATCCTGTTCACTGCTAATACATGTGATTCCTTTGGTGCTGCTTGAAATCATGCCACTTGTCTAACTGCCTGCATTACATCTGGTCTGGATGTTATCACATATAGTAAGCTACCAATCATTGACCTATATTTCCTCTGGTCTGTAGACTTTGAATCATGATCTTTTCTCAACTTGCAAGTGGTTTCCATAGGAGTGGTAACTGGTTTACAATCTTCCATTCCAAACCTCTTTATCATTTCTCTGATATACTTAGTTTGATAAATAAAAATTCCATGTTTTCTTTGACATTTCTGAAGACCCAAAAAGAAGGATAGTTCTCCAAGTAATGACATTTCAAATTCATTCTGCATATCCTTTGTAAATTTCTATCATTAATACTTCCAAAACAATATCATCAACATAAATTTCAATTGACAAAATGTTACCTTGAGTTACCTTGATGTAGAGGTTGTCTGCACTTCCTTTCCATAGTTCGTAGGGAGTTTTGTCATTGTTGTTTCTGAGCATTACTCTGTTTTGAATGTGAACTGATGTATGCACTACATGTGTCCAAAAATATCTGTGAATTTGGAATCCATTAGCATTGTTCGAGCCATTTATTGTGTAATTATCATCCATTATGATAATGTTCCTTTGTCTCTGAACTACTCTCTGAACCAATATATGAATCCATTCTCTTGTCCACTGTCATTTAACTATCAAAACCTGCTAAGTGTTCTTATGAATACATCTCTGTCCATACTGTCCAAGACTCTACTTGCGAAACTGTCCATAATGCTAACCCATTTATCACTATACTATCATGAAGTATTGATTAATCTATCAAATTGTACTTCTGCTAACTGACTGCTCTGAATCTGTCTTCTCAAACTCTCCAATCTTCTCAAAATATGGTTCTTTGGTCTGTCAAAGATATCGCATAGAATCCCCCTGTCTAATATTCATATTACTTGGGAGACTCTAATCGGGATGGCTCAAAACAATTCCTTCTTTGATGTGTATTCATCATCATCTTCATTGGTAGATTCATTCTCATCTTAATTGGTAGATTCATTATCTCTCCGAGCTCTAACTTCTTTCTTTCTGTCTATGGATTCATCTTTCACTACAATTCATGAAAGTACAATCTCTTGAACCTGTTTCTTATTTACCTGTCCTTCCTTTATTTCAGTTATTTTCCAAACCTTTTTGTATCTGATATCTTTCTTTTTCTCTATAGAATTTTCTTCATCTCGTTTTATTGCCAATATTGCGATCTCTGGTACCTGGTCTTTGTTCACATGTTCTTCCTATTTTCTTATCCATACTTTCTTATATCTGACATCGGTGTTCTCTTTCATGGAAGTATCGATCATGCTTCTACAATCACTGGCTATGTGTCCATAATTATGACATTTGTAACACTCAATGTTACGTGTGGCCACATAAGCACTTCTTTCTTGAAATTTTCTTTTATAATCCCTGCAATATGCAACCTTATGTCCAAAATTATTACAATAAAAAAAATGACCATAAAAGAAATTTGAATACCTGGAAATGAATGATCTTCTTTGTGGTGTAGTCCTTCTAAATTTCTGCCTTGATTGATCATGATCATGATTGAAGCTTCTTTGTGGCTTGAACAAAGATGGTCTTCTTGAAGATGTATCTTCAATTGTTTTCTTAGATTCTGGTTGACCATGATTTCTTCCTTT
>SNQJ01S0084328.1:16132-36205 GCA_010110895.2 Picea sitchensis
CTCTTAGTTCATCTAAAGCACTAATCAATTTTGCCTCATAATTGTCTTCTTTTTCAATTTGTTTTTTTTTGTCTCATTTCCTTCATGACATTCTATTTCAATATGTCCACGCTTTTCACAATTAAATAAAAACAACATACCTTTGGTGATTATGTACTCTTCATCTTCTGAATATGTTGGCCCTCAACCAAGTTTTGAGGAAACATTGGTCAGGTTTGACCACTTTTCAGACTTCGATGCAGTGATTTAAGAAGGGGCGCCCAGGTGGAGCTAAGATCGCGGGAACTCACTTGTTTTGTGGGATTTTTGGACCCAACATGGGGTTCTTAGGGTTTTTTAACGGGTTATGGGATGTCGGCCCATGGGTTTACCCATTATTAGGCCTTTTTGTAAATGTAAAAGTATAAATCAGTAAAGATTGTAAGGAAGAAGTAGCTTAACTATGTAGTGACGAGGATGTAATTAGGTAAGTGCAAGAGGAAAGTAGTTATGAGTTGCTTTCAAAACATGTATGTAAGGATTTGTTCCTGATAGAGGAGTTGGCTTTGTGCCTTGACCTAATTTTGGGAAGGTGGATTTGGTGCTTAGTGCACAGATCACCTGTCCGGTGCGAAACTGGGCTCTATGGCTTAGTGCACATGAGCGGATGAATGTAAGAGATTGAAGCCTAATAATGAAGAAGAAGCAGTTGGTGGACGTAGCCCCACACTGGGGTGAACCACGTATATCATGTGTTGATGGTTTTCTTTGTGCTATGATGTTTATGCTATGAATTTGCTTAGTGTATTGATTGTTATATGTAATAGATAGATCTATGAATGCTTAGTGCTTTATTCATGTTGGATGTTCCAGATCTAACCTATGATGCTAAGTGTGATGTTTATTTCGTCATTGTTATTGTGCCAATTTATACTTAGGGTTTGTTTTACGATGTGGATGAAGTTGATAACTAATGCATGTTGTTCGTAAGTACTCTGCAAAGTAATTGTAATCACACATTAGTGTCCCATATTGGTTATAGACACCTGAGTCCTGTAACCCCCCTGCCTCTACCTTGGGTGAGACTTTGCCTGCTTCACAGGTGTTTCCGAAAGAGTCAGTAGTTAGGGTTTTGTTGGTGTGTTGTTGAAGCGTTGAACCCTGGGTCTGCCCCTGTGCCAACAAATGGTTCTGTTGTCGGGACCTGAAACTGTGATTGTTGGGAACTGAATAAAATAGAAGCTTTGTGTGTATATCTTCTACTGTAGAGTGCAATATTCTCCTTGACTTGCGAAGCTCTATGCTAAGAAAGAATCTCGATCTGAAGAAAAGAGATAAGATCTTGAAAGAGGTAAAGTTTTGTACCTTGATAGAGTAAAATAAGTGGAAATTTTTATTTCGAAAGCATGAATCTAGGTATGTTTGATAGATTATGTCCTAGTCTGAAAGCTAAGGTACAATTAGAATAAAAATTTGATCTAAATAAATTCGATATAAATAGAGAAAGATATGTTATTCCTATGCATATAAAGAACTTTTGGACTAATAAGTGGATGCAGGAACCTAGAAAGAATTTTTGCAGATTGTAGGTCCAACACTGTGATCCTAGTGCGCAATACAGGAGAAGTTGGGGAACATACAAGAAAAAGAGAGGATTGACATTATGTTATAATTGCAGAAGACTGTTGTAGGATAAATCGGTAAATGCAGACATAAACTAATCTGCCTAGATCCACCTAGATCTAGAATAAAACAAGATAGGACATGACGCTTTCCCTAAGTTACAATCATTGAATTTACTACCAAAGAAGGAATGGATGACATACCTTAATATATCACTTCCTTATATCTCTGTTGTCCCTTCTTCACTATGGTGCTCTTATGAAATTAGATTTTCAATGACACAAACCAACCAAAGTGAAAGCAACAATAGTAGATTCAATGAAAACCTAAACATGTGATCAATGAGTCATATAATAAAATGCTAATGATTTTATGAGAAATAAACATGCCACTGTATTATATAATGTGGGAGAAAGATACAACCGGATGCCTTGATGTCGTTAGGTTCCTTCCAACAGTTCCTTGCTTCCCACACACTTCTTGATCCAAGGATTTTGAGACCATGGATTTGATAGCTACTCACAATCTATCTTGACAAAGTAAAGCTCAAAGCCAACACAAATTTCCCAAGCTCAATCCAACTAAATTTCTCCATGAGAGCTCCTCTCCTTTAATAACTTGAAGAGGATAAGGTGAGGAGGTTAGGACGATTTGATCCCACTAAATCATGAAAGAGAGTAAGATCCAAGCCATTTGGAGGCCACCTCACCATAGAAGCTTCTCCTTCTAGAAGCATTGAGAAAATGCTCGTTTTTCCCACGTACGAAGGCCGTCGCACCCTAGCTGTAATGCAGCCTGCAAAAAATCTACGCCCTAGCTATAGTGCAACCTATGGAAATCAGGCATTTCCACACCCTATCTATGGTGTAGCTCGTAGAAATCCTCCAAAATAGGGTTTTTACAGAGGAAAACACAACTTCATCTCTCAGGAAAAGTTCTTCTCCCTTCTTTCTTTAGGAATTCAGGCCACTGACCCTTCTGAAGGCAACATATAGGTTTACATCATTAACGATCATAGGGATGACGAAAATAATGTGTAACAGAGAGCCCCTCAAAGTATGAATTTAGAACAATGTGATAGCTGATATACTTTTTCGAGTGCATGTAGGGAACAAGGAACAGTCGGTCAAAAACTTGCCAACAAACAAGGAAATACAATACAATAATATATAATCACTGAGGTAGGCATTCCCATACTCAGAATACAAATGAATCAAAGCATAAATGCTGACATTCAAAGATCCATGTCAAGTAAGATAGGTCATAGCCACCAAACATACATCGTGGATCCATGCCATTATGAATCAAATCTGAACATAGCCACCAAAAATACACCGTGGATCTATGTGTTAAAGACTCAAATTTGAACATAGCCACACGACATACAATGTGGATCTATGTAACACTACAATCTAAATATACTCCAACACAACCTGAATCTGTGAGAAAAGATTCAGGGTCTTCATCTCTACCACTCTATAGTACGAATCTAACCATGCGAATACACGTGCTGAAGTAGAACATGGTAGAAACCACTTGATTAACGACCATTGGTGTATACCGTTGACAAGTGTGAGGGAAATCACCATTAATGTCAATGACTCCCAAGGTACACTAGTACAATCCAATGAATGCGAATTAATGAGTTGAAGTTGAACACTCAACGAAATCTCCCGACCAAGGGTCAATAATGAAAAACCATTGTCGAAAGTGAGGAAACCTTCTATTGAGGCATGCAGGTTCCAAGGTACCAATTAGTTTCTAAGTCTAATTCCTGGATAATGAGTTGAAGTTGATAGGAAAAGACTTGTCACAAGAGGGACTTAATGTATCCCCCATCAATGACACGAATCAAGTAACGAAATTTGAAGTAGATCAGAGTAACAAGTGATTCAGGACTGACTCGTGGATGACTGACGTAATAGAAGGCTTAAGGACTGCAGAAATGGCCGATGCAATAGAAGGATTTCCGGGTTGAACTTCTCTTTGAACATATGGACAACACGACAATTGTCTTGGAAAATACTGACTCAACAACAAGGATCATAGACCAATTTGTAATCTTATAAAGGAGTATGACTAAGAGAAGAGTGGGTTTTCTAACCTAGACATAAAGCAAGTGAAAGGGTGTCATGTTCAAAAGTGACTCTTCCATGGAATACAAGTTTAGAAACATTTCTTTCCCAATTTACCCCCCACCATTTCTAGTGAGTACCTCTTTATTTTTACACAAGCTTGAGGAGGATAACATATTATTGCCAATTTAAGCTCATCCTTCGGACGAGTCCCTCGGAGTATGTTTAAAGAACCCTAAGAAGGATTGGTTCTGTCCCGTATGGGTCTTTCGATGTTTGTTTTACGAGTCCAAAGAAAGAAAAATCATGGGTTTTTCATATTTAGAGAGTCTGAAAAAAACTTAAAGAAAACTCCGGTCCCATATGGGCCTTTCAATGTTTATTTAATGAGTCCAAAGAAAGAAAACTCGGGGGTTTTTCATGTTTAGAGAGTCTGAAAAACACTTAAAGAGAAATCTCTCAGTTCCTTTTTCGTAAAGTAGTCTGATGAGACCGAAAAAGAGATAAACTATTGCTCAACATATGTTTTCTTCAAATACTTTAATGAGCGTGAAAAGAACAAGTTCGCTCGGTAATATTTTCATGTTTAGAGAGTCTAAAAAGAGCTTAAAGGGAACTCCATGGGGTTCCTTTTTCGTATAACCTTTACGAGTCCGAAAAAGTGATAAACGTATACTCAGTTACATTCTCATTGATTTACGAGCACTAGAAAGAACATAGAATAAGCTCGGTAACTTATTCTCATGTATTTACGAGCATGAGAAAGAAAAAAGACTGACTAAGCTCGATAACTTATTCTCATGTATTTATGAGCATGAGAAAGAACAAACACTAAGATCGGTAACTTATTCTCATGTATTTATGAGCATGAGAAAGAACAAAGACTAAGCTCGGGATTGTTTTAATTTTTACGCAAGCTTTAAAACAAAACAAAATTATGCTTGGGATAGATTTTATTTTTACACAAGCTTAAAACTAAACAAAACTATGCTTGGACTTGGTTTTATTTTTACACAATATTGAACCAGAGGAAACTATGCTTGAGGTAGGTGGTTCACGAATTCGCATGGTTGGTACTTAAACCCCAGCTTAAGAAGCTAGTGGCTCTTCAACATGGAGTCCAGAGGATGGAAGCATTTCCCCCCAAGCTTCATCTCATTCAACAATACAAGCAGATGAAATGAAGCTTCAAATACTAGATGAGGGACTTGACTCAAACAGAGAGGGGGAAGTTGTTTCATTTTTTAACGAGCTTGACAAAAGAGAATAACTATGCTCGAGACTCTAGGTATAATCCCCAGACCTCTATTTAATTTTTTAACGATCTTGACATAGAAACAAGAACTATTCTCATAACCTCTATTTCATTTTTTAACGAGGTTGCCGCAGAGACGCAAAAGACTATCCTCATAGCTGGTTTCATTTTTTAATGAGCTTGAAATTAGAAAACCATGCTCGAAGCTAGTTTCATTTTTTAACGAGATTGAAATCAGAAAATCATGCTTGAATATGGTTTCATTTTTTAACGAGTTTGAAATTAGAAAATCATTCTCGAGACTCTACTCTTGATCGTGGCTTCCAAGAGGATAGCGCTATGGAAGGACACCATGTCAAGGGACAAAAATCAGTCATGGCCACCAAGAGATCTTCACTTGATGGAAGAAACACACTCTGGAAGGAACACATGTCGAGGGCCACGATAGGGGTAAGGAGATCAAACTCTAAAGACCCTATCGAAGAGATAACCATGTCAACTACTGGATCTAGGTCATCATAAGCTGAAGTCATGGGAGACAATGACACATAATTAACATGTGGTCGGGGCGATACCATCTGTATATAAGAACCATTTAGGGAGGTAATCTAATCAAGACCGATGAATGAAAGTTGATCAATAGTCACCATTATTCCATCGTGAGGGAAATATATCACGCGAAAAAGAGTGGACACAATAGCTTTCATGGCATAGAAATAATATCTCCCAAGGAGTAAATCAAAATCCAAGGGGTCTCTGACTACCATGACATTAATAAAGACAGTTTTCCCTCCCAAAGTTACAAGAAACTAAGGAAGGGTCCATAAAGGTTGACTGGTTCTTCTGTTAAAATCTAACAAATTTTGCGTAACAGGGGTAAGCTAAGGACAACCCAAAGCTTGCTAAGAAAAAGAGGACAAAATGATAACATATGCACCTTCATCTATCAGTGTCTGAGGAATGTACCGACCAAAAACTTGTACTGTAATCTGGAAAGGAATGTGAGAGGGAAGATGAGGTCTAGTTAGCACACCCCAATTAAAAAGGATGGCCTAATTACTTGGAGGGGGTTCCACGGGAGAATGAGGAATACCCCCTGACATGGTAGAGTCTGTATCAACAAGAAAAACGTGAGCAATATCGGGTTTACTCTCGAGCGAGAGAGTAGGATCGACCGATGGAGAGAGTGGATCGATCACTTGGGTTGCATTCTCCAAGGGGAGAATGGGGTCGACGCTTGGAAAAGGATTGACCACTTGGGTTTCACTCTCTAGTAGGAGAGAGGGATTGACTAAGGATGGGATGGGATCGAACACTTTGTCAACTGGTTCAACTAAGGATGTGACCAGATTGACGACATGATCAACCAGACTGATCGATGAAGGGGA
Source organism: Picea sitchensis (assembly GCA_010110895.2). NCBI lineage: Eukaryota > Viridiplantae > Streptophyta > Pinopsida > Pinales > Pinaceae > Picea > Picea sitchensis. Next base: position 22,453 of record SNQJ01S0084328.1, read on the forward strand.
CAGATTGATCGTTCCATCAACTATAGGTGGGTCGAGAGTAAGCTTGCGATAAGCGGTTGGAAGTTGAGGCTGTGAAACAGTTATGTCTTCTAGGAATTTTGAGGCTTCTTCCATATGAGGGAAAATATGATTTAGATGACACCCTTTGCATAACATACATGGGAACTTTGCTCTACTTTTCTTCTTCCCAACTGTTTCTTGACTAGTTGATGGGAGGTCATCAACATGTTGTTCAGAGGCTGACAACATGGGTTGGAGAAGGTGTGTAGACCATGCTTTTACAACTTTGGATAGACTAGGTAAATCCTTAAGAAGATGGCTACCCGTGCAAAGCCTGTAAGGGTACTTGGGCTTATGGGTTGTTTGGGTGATTTTGGGATCATCAACACTCCCAGCACGATTAACAATAACTGGTTGTTTTCCAACATGTCTGGTAGTGGTTGGAAGTTTAGACCCTTGTTTATTTTTCTTATTCTTAATCTTTCATTTCTTCTTCTTCTTATCCATTGAGTTACTAGATTTAGAGCTTTCACTCGGTGGAGAAGATGAAATGGAAGAAGACCTTGCAAGTGAAGAAGGCGAAGAAGATATTATTGGTGAAGACGGTGAAGGATCAACATGAGGTTGATTTTCTTGGGGGAAAGTGATTACGACTGAAGCACTAACTGCATTCGGGATTACCTAAGTGGAAAACAACCACACCGAAAATCCAATCATGAGACCTGGAAGGCTCAAAGTAGCGATGTGATGAGGGCCAATGTTTCTGTAAGAAGGAAAAAAAAAGGTTCCCCTAGAGTAGGGGTTCCTTCATTGGTCATTTTAGGAACTGATGCCACTAGAGTCCACTAGGAAAAACAAACAACACACACTAAAAATCTAGTAAGCAAGCAAGCAAACAAAACCTTCTCACAATGACCTCACTAGTTGGTGATGAGATCCAACGTCGTGAGAACAAAGTAAGAAAGGGTTGAGATAGATCGGTTGGAAAAGTTACATTGACGACTTATTTAATGGACTTACACCCTAGTGCAAGCTCCCACACATAATTGTGGATACACCCTCCAAGGAGTCCGAGTGAGTTTGGCCAACGTTGATTCCAGGTACCGTGAGGACTTGCCCCTCCACAATCACCTTGTTTAAAGACCCTAAAGAGATAGGCCACTAAGGTTACCAATCACTATAGTGATGCCTGGGGAAACAATCGACAGTCCGATCCATACGCAAGGGCAGGGTATCTAGCCCGAAATCAACTTGAAAGGATTCCACTCATCATTGTGGGTATACCTTCAAGTGACCCCCATAATACGCACAATCTATACACCAATACCAACAAAGTAGGGGAGTAACTCTGCCAATATCAATGCAACCTCGAGATTGACCCTTGTGTTAGAAGGGCTTCCCAGGACAAAATGTAATAAGTGGATTTCACCTCTCCCTAACTCAATATTCTATGTTTTTTTATAGCTTTGGAAAGTTGTCTTTCACACCTATGCCAAAGCCCTACAACTAATCTAATGTAAGTTTGCTACTAGAGAATATAAAAATGTCGAATCAATTTTTATAAGTGCTTTATTTTAAGGTTGTTGTTACTCAGGAGGAAAATGGCGTGGACCATATTATGTTTTGACCGACTCGAAAGTTATGCAAAGAGATGAAGATGCAATATTTTCATTTTGATGGGAGCTATGCTATGAGAAGGAGAAAACATTTATCATTCCCAAATGCACAATGTCCCAAAATTTACTAAACTCATCAATATCAAGATTTTCAAGAAATGAGACAAATAAATTGTACACCAATACACGATTCACGCCCCCAATAGACCAAAAATCATGCAATTTCTCTACTTCAAATGCAAATATGCCCCCAATCTAATGAAAAGAAAGAAAATTAACACTTTTGTTTCAAAGATGCACTAAAAATGATAGAGAACTTCTTCAAAACAAAAGCAACCCAAACAAAGTTTCTCTTTTAACACGAACTATTCAATAAAAGAAAAAGAACAATCTTTCATTTAAACAATTCTAAAGAAAAACAAATACTTTGTAACTGAAAGACACTCAAAGCAAGAGGCTAAATCTTTCAAAAGAAAAAAAAGCAAAGATGGCTAAAAGCAGTTTCAAATTTTTCAAGCAGACTATAAACAGATCATAATTAAACCCAAAAATTCACCCCAAAACCAAATCCAAGGTTTGGGTTAGGAAAACCCCTCAAAAATCAAGAATTTCACAATTTTTGCGGGCTGTAGACTAACATAGTGTGGAAATCATTGATTTCCATGGGCCATATATGGGTAGGTCGCGGCGTTTTTTCATTGGTCAAATAGGTAGGGCACGGAAATCCTAAGTCGCCGCACTGTCCCTCAAAGCAGGGTGCGTAAATTAAAAAAAAAAATGGAAAAAATTAAAAATTGAGAAGGTTTTCCAGTGAAGTTTAACAGTCAAAGAGTCAAGATGGATCTCCCAGTGACTCAGAAAACAAAAACCAAGCAATCAAAGCAAGAAATCAAGACAAACTAGGAAAACAATTTGTTCCCCAGTGGAGTCGCCAATTTTGTTGTAGGATAAATCGGTAAATGAGGACATAAACTAATCTCCCTAGATCCACCTAGATCTAGAACAAAACAAGACAGGGCATGAAACTTTCCCTAAGTTACAATCATTGAATTTACTACCGAAGAAGGAATGGATGAAATACCTTAATATATCGCTTCCTTATATCTCTATTGTCCCTGCTTTGCTCCGGTGCTCTTGTGAAATCAGATCTGAAATGACACAAACCAACCAAAGTGAAGGCAACAATAGTAGATTAAATGAAAACCCAAACATGTGATCAAGGAGTCATGTAATAAAATGCTAATGATTTTATGAGAAAGAAACATGCCACTATATTATATAATGTGGAAGAAGGATACAACCATATGCCTTGATGTCGTAAGGTTCCTTCCAACAGTTCCTTGCTTCCCACATACTTCTAGCTCCAAGGATTCTGAGACCATGGATCTGATAGCTACTCACAATCTATCTTGACAAAGTAAATCTCAAAGCCAACACAAATTTCCCAAGCTCAATCCAACTAAATTAATCCATGAGAGCTCCTCTCCTTTTATAAGTTGAAGAGGATAAGGTGAGGAGGTTAGGATGATCCCACTAAATCATGAAAGTGAGTAAGTTCCAAACCATTCGGAGGCCACCTCACCATAGAAGCTTATCCTTCTAGAAGCATCAATAAAATGCTCACTTTTCCCATGTACGAAGGCCACTGCACCCTAGTTGTAATTCAGCTTGTGGAAACTCCATGCCATAGCTATAGCGCAACCTACGAAAATCAAGCATTTCCTCACGCTAGCTATGGTGCAGCCCGCGAAAATCCTCCAAAATAGGGTTTTTACAGAGGAAAACAAAACTTCATCTCTCAGGAAAAGTTCTTCTCCCTTCTTTCTTTAGGAATTCAGGCCATTGACCCTTCTAAAGGAAACATATAGGTTTACATAATTAACGATCATAGGGATGACAAAAATAATGTGTAACAAAGACTAGGACATCTTGCTATGGAATGCCCTGGTATAGGTCCTATTTGTCTTTGTTGTAAAATTGTTGGTCATGAAGTTGAGGATTGCCCAAAGATGATTGCTAAAGTTTAAAGGATGAACATGAGTCAAGAGAATGAGAGCATGTTTGAAGATCAGAAAGAGTAAGTTCAGACTACATTAGAACAGTTGAAAGAAATGATGAATGATCACAAAGATGTCATTTTACCATAGATCATGAAAGAAAAACAATGCATAGATACAAGAATAGGAGACTTCGACATAGACTGTGTCTTGGATGAGGAGACACAAGTGAATATGATGATAGAAAGAACTTGGGAAATTTTGGGGAAACCAACTGTGATACCTTCATTGGGAAGGATAAGCTTGTTTAAAGGAAAGATGATAACCCTATGTGGAAGAGTTACTAATGTACATGTTATCATTAATGGAACATAGAATGAAGAGGAATTCGAGGTCATTAATTTTGTTGAGAACAATGCTCCCTTCCCCCTTTTGCTAGGTAAGACTTGGATTGAGAAAGATCGGGTCAGAAGGAAAGAAGAGGAAGCAGCTACAAAAAATAAAAAGCAAGAACTAAGGGATTTCATAGATAGAAAAATAGATCGACTGATAGAAGAACGAGAAGTTAAGTCGAAGCAACAGAAGGCAAGAGAATTAGCTTTCGAGATTGAAAGAATGCAAGAAGGTTTGAAGGACCTATCCATGCAAGAAAGGAGTACATCCACCCAACAATTAATAAGAAAAGAGGTATTACCTTTGAACCCTTCGAGNAAAGAGTAAGTTCAGACTACATTAGAACAGTTGAAAGAAATGATGAATGATCACAAAGATGTCATTTTACCATAGATCATGAAAGAAAAACAATGCATAGATACAAGAATAGGAGACTTCGACATAGACTGTGTCTTGGATGAGGAGACACAAGTGAATATGATGATAGAAAGAACTTGGGAAATTTTGGGGAAACCAACTGTGATACCTTCATTGGGAAGGATAAGCTTGTTTAAAGGAAAGATGATAACCCTATGTGGAAGAGTTACTAATGTACATGTTATCATTAATGGAACATAGAATGAAGAGGAATTCGAGGTCATTAATTTTGTTGAGAACAATGCTCCCTTCCCCCTTTTGCTAGGTAAGACTTGGATTGAGAAAGATCGGGTCAGAAGGAAAGAAGAGGAAGCAGCTACAAAAAATAAAAAGCAAGAACTAAGGGATTTCATAGATAGAAAAATAGATCGACTGATAGAAGAACGAGAAGTTAAGTCGAAGCAACAGAAGGCAAGAGAATTAGCTTTCGAGATTGAAAGAATGCAAGAAGGTTTGAAGGACCTATCCATGCAAGAAAGGAGTACATCCACCCAACAATTAATAAGAAAAGAGGTATTACCTTTGAACCCTTCGAGAGCACATCAACAATGCGAAGCTACTACGTTAGGACAAGATAAGAATAAGAATGGAAAGAAAAATCCATAAACAGTTAGAGAGACTTAGCTCACAAGATAGAAGGCAAGGAAGATCAGTAAGAAGAAAGCCAAGTTAGAAAAGATACAGGAAGTTACAGATAAAACTTCGTAGGAGGCAGGCTTGCAAGCTCTGAACCTCGTCAAAACAACAGAACCACGCAGAATGGGACTTCGCCCTGGAGAAGCTATATGACCATTGGAGGTGCCCTGACCATTAGAACGATGCTTCAAATGACTAGGAAACACATTTATGGGCAAATAGATCACTGTTAGATGTCGATACCATGCCATAACAGATGGATTCACATTGATTGAGGCATTCTTGTCCATTGGAGGAATCCGTTACGAAGCTTGCTTATTTAACCCGTCGGACGCTGCGTTGGGACCACTTTTTTTCACCCATAATTATCGGAGCTAACAAAGAAGTGATTGTGTGTGTCGAGCTGTGCTATCAGACATCACTGTCCATTTGTCTACCCCACTATTCGTTCACCTATCCTGACCTATTTTTTAACAATGAGCATGTCAGCCGAGCGGATTGAGCTAGAGAAGTCCATTGAAGAGGTTCTGAAGAATTTTATGGATGATAAATCTATGTCTGGAGGAGTATAGGCATCGTCGACTAGGGGACTGCAGACTTCCCCTTTGACTGGACGACGTTCAAAATGTGCCAACCCTATGACTGAGAAGCGACGTAAGCATCACGACGATCTGGCTAATGCAAAGTAGATCCCATTGATCTTATCTGATTATATCTCACCTTTGGCTGGCGTAGTTAACCACGACAACATTCCATGGGACTTCAAGTACACATTGATCACCGCGTACATTTCGAAGGGAATCCACGTAGTGGGAACTCAGTTGGGACAGATCTCAACACTGAAGAATAATGAATTTAACCTTGGAGATAGGAAGAACCACGCCATGTTCTCGCCCCATAGATATTTGATGAAGACCATTGGGAAGAAGCCTCACATAGTCTCCCAGCCTTGGATTAAGGAGCTCGCTTAGTCCACGATACTGAACATGATGAAGATTCCTCATTTTGGCTGACATAAGGAGGTTAACACTTGTGTTAAACTCCTCTTGTTGTGCTATTATGGTGGATACTTATGGCTCGACATATGGATTATTGTGGATCCAATGTTGATCCATCAGATTATAGGATTGAGCATGCAGGAACCCTAACCTCAAAAGTTCTATCCAGGGAAGACCTCAGATCACTCCCTTGCAAAACACATTAAGGAGGCATACGATGAAGTTTAGAAGGGAAATCCAAACTATAAGATATCCTCTATCCAGGATGGTGTAGTGCACCTCACCTACTAGCTCATAGTTGGCAAGCTTGTAAGAAAGAATTGCCCCACACAGGTCACTGGGTTCGTGGTGGACCTCATAGGGAAATGCGTGGAGGGAATGCAAATGAATTGGGCGATTTAACTCATCAAAGAACTTGGGAAGGACTGTCGCAAAGTGCAGGATCAGGGATGCGAGTTCCAATTCAATTGGATACTCATGCTGATTGCATTTGTTGCTTGGAAAATGCCAGAAGGAGCCACCTTCCCGGATATTGAACCATTGGAGCCGTTGGTTGTGGATTTATCAATATTATGGTATACGAATGACATGTCGAAGCAATGGAAATCGAATGCAGTGTTCCATGCCTACTATCAACAACTGAAGGTTTCCATTGAGTCATTCTCATGCATGACACTGCGTACTTTGCACCAGTACAGACCATTAGCTAAATTCCACATAGATCCACACTTTATTATATCACTACGCGTAGGGATGAGAACAAGTAAGAATTACAATCCTATTACAAGTTGACATATGAATATATGGAACAAATCACCAAGGAATGGCAGGAGGAATTCCAGACACCTGTTGATGATGCAGAACTCTCCAACCTTGACATCATAGGAATCCCCTTGGTCACCTGGTTCGAGCATGCAGGACAGACAAGTGCGAAGAAGAAAAATAAAAAGGAGGAAGTTCAGAACATAGAGACTGACGAGGAGGAAAATGACTCAGAATAAAGTGGGTTTGGATTGCCTGTAGGAGGATGAAGAGGTGAAGTAAATCAAGAAGTAGGAGGGGAAGAAGGAGAAAATCAAGGAGAAGGCAAAGCTACACCACCGAAGGATCCCCCTACCGAGACAGAAACATCGAAAAAGAGGAAGGTTTCATCACAAAAACCTTCAGCAAGAAAGAATACATGTGCCAGTAATCCCCATCTAGAGGCTACGCTCACAGAGGATGATATCGGCTTGGTCCGTGAAGCAATGGAGGATGCATCCGAAGATCTCTTGCAGAGATATGGAGAAAAGAAGGAATAGCTGTATGTAAAGGTCGAAAAGAAGCTGAAGGAGATACAACGAGCTATTTAAGTTATCCACAAAATACCTACTACACCTTCCTCATCAAAGACTGCAGAGTTGGGGGATCAGCCAGCTCAACTTTGAAGACTTGCAGATGCAACAGAGGCTCAAATTTAGTGAGTCCAAGAAGAGAAGGATAAGACTACAAAATCCCTAGAGAAAGATAAAGAAGCAATATTAGAACAACTACGAGTTGCGCGGTATTGTGTAACCAATTATGAAAATGAGAAGGATGAGTTTTGGGTGATGCTCGAGGAGGACAAAGAAAAGATACAGAGAGAAAAGGACCAGCTACTCGTAGAGAAAACTGTGGTCAAAGAAGTGGTGAGTAGAGGACTTTGCTCTGTGCCAGGCTTGGCACAGGAGGAACATGAGGCAGTCGAGGTTCAAGTGATGAAGCTTGATGAGGCCATCCAACAACTTTAAGAAAGGGTAATGGAGCTGGAGATCCAAGCAGTACCAAGAACTCCATAGGAAGTGCGCAACCAGAGGGAGGAATCCGCTAAGAGCATAGTTGGAAGGATCAAGGCCCTCACCTCAGAATGTAAACAACTCAGAGACATAAGCACACAGACCTACAAATGCCTCATGGAAGATCCAAAGCCTAGGAATTTGGAAGTGCAACTACAGGAGGTGCAATAGTAGGCACTATCAGTACAAGCACAGATGAGGTCGCTCACTACAGTCGATAGAATGAAGAGATCACAAGAACAATGCACGGTCCAACAACAGATTACTGCCATCAAGGGCAGAGTAATGGAAGTCATCCAGAGGCTACACCAGGTGTAGGATGAATCCTATGTGGTGTTTGAAGATATCAAAGGAGAAGGTTCGTAATTGGACCAAGAGGTTGCGACAGTGGAACAATGCTTGGAAGGGCCTGTTACAGAGTAAATGATCCAGGACTTCACTGAGCAGGAAGCTCAGGTGAAGCAACAAGTCGAGGAAGCTTGAGGAAGCTTGAGCTAAGCTCAAGGCCTTCAAAGCAGTGTTTCCTAGATCTAAGTGACTTGGGACGAGTTATAGGTGAGTGTTGGGGGCCTGTTGGCCCTTGACCAAGTTTTGAGGAAACATTGGTTAGGTTTTACCACTTTTTGGACTTCGACGCAGTGATTGAAGAAGGAGCGTCCATGCGGAGATGAGATCACGAGATCTCACTTGTTTTTTGGGATTTTTGGACCCAACATGGGGTTCTTAGGGTTTTGTAATGGGTTATGGGATGTTGGCCCATGGGTTTACCCATGATTAGGCTTTTTTGTAAATCTAAAAGTATAAATAAGTAAAGATTGTAAGGTAGAAGTAGCTTAGCTATGTAGTGACGGGGATGTAATTGGGTAAGTGCAAGAGGCAAGTAGTTCTGAGTTTATTTGTGAAACATAACATGTATGTAAGACTCTGTGCCTGATAGAGGAGTTGGCTATGTGCCTTGACCTGATTTTGGGAAGGTGGATTTGTTTCTTAGTGCGCAGATCACCTGTCTAGTGTGAAGCTGGGCTCTATGCATTAGTGCACAGGAGAGGATGAATGTAATAGATTGAATCCTAATAAAGAAGAAGAAGCAGTTGGTGGACGTATCCCCACACCGGGGTGAACCACGTATATCATGTGTTGATGGTTTTCATTGTGCTATGATGTTTATGTTGTGGATCTGCTTAGTGCATTGATTGTTATATGCAATAGATAGATATATGAATTCTTAGTGCTTTATTCATGTTGAATGTGCTAGATCTAACCTATGATGCTAAGTGCGATGCTTATTTCGTCATTGTTACTGCATCGATTTATACTTAGGGTTTGTTCTACGATGTGAATGAAGTTGATAACTAATGCATGTTGTTCTTAAGTACTCTGCGAAGCAATTGTAATCATAGATCGATGTCCCAACTTGGTTACAGACACCTGAGCCCTGTAACCCCACTACCTCTACCTCAGGTTAAACTTTGCTTGCTTTGCAGGTGTTGTCGAAAGGGCCGGTAATTAGGTTTTTTTTTGTGCATTGTTGAAGGCTTGAACCTTGGGTCTGCCCCTGTGCCAACATAATATGTTTGACATGGTGAACATAATTCTTCTTGATTTGTATCTGCATCTTCTTTGACATTTTATGAATCTGCGATGGGTGAAGAATATATGTCATGTAACTTATCCCAGAGTTCTTTTGCTGATGAAAATTTACCAACCTTTTCTCTTACTGGATTAGGTAATCCTTCCCAGATGAAATCCATTGCTATTTTGTTATTCTTCTTCAATTCCTTCTTGGATACCATGCTTTTCCTTTTTGAATTATCATATCATGTAACAACTAATAACCAAATATAATGTCCGTGTGCCTGTAAAAGGACTTTTATCCTTATGCTCCACATCTCATACTTAAAACCGTTATGACCATTAAACATTGGTACTCCATTCTGAGAATAATCCATGATCTCCTTCCAGTGGTTAAAATATTTCCTGAAGGAACCGGCTCTGAAATCAATTGTTGGATTATTGAGAGGGGGGGTGAATCCATAATAGAGAAATCTAATCCTTTTTAACCATATAGTGCAAGTGTTATATCAATGTAGCATTATCATCCAATATTTGCAGAGTAAATAAACAATGAACAAATGAACAATCATACACATACACAGTACACCTGTGTTCTTACGTGGAAACCCAAATCAAGAGAAAACCACAGAATGATTTTTATTATATGTCTTGAAGAATTACAATCGTTGGAAGCACCAAATTCCTTTTTTTTCTAGCTACAACTGGAAGGAGGATCCAACCCCCTAGTTTCTTAGGCTACAACTCGAGGGAAGATCGAACTCCCCAATTCTTTGGCTACAACCAGAAGGAGGCTACAACCCCCTATGTTCTTCAACTACAACTGGAAGGTGGCTACAACCACACATCCTTACCCTGTCCAACCACCCTAACATATAATTAGAATGATGGAACCACTATCACACTTTCACTTTGAGATGTACTACTGTAAACCTGTACCAACCAACCTGTACCAATAAACTCGAACCATGCATCAACCATGCATAAACCTGTACCTCAACCTGTACCATAAAAAAGTGCATCAACCATGAACCAACCTATACGAAACAACCTGTAATCAACATGTACCATAACCAAGTGCATCCAACCATGTACCAAGTATGTACCGATCATTTATCAACTACTCATCAACTATGACTCATCAATATGTACCAACATCATCAACTATACACCTCATGTATGTGCCACCTCATCAACTACTTGTCTCAACCATGTACCCAACATGTACCTCAACCAAAAGCCCTCATCAATTTCATCATCCAAATCTGATTTGTAACTCTGTAATAGACCTGTTGTATATGATCACATACCTGCAAACCTTCCTTAACTTTAACAACAAGAGACTAGCTTTTTCATCAAACTTTTCTTTAGTCTCACGTGACTAGTTTTGGATTAGTCAACAACCCTAACTTGAAATAATCATAAATGTGTACCTGTAATGAATAAAGATATGGAAATACTACACAATGTTATTCAGTGTGTTTATGCAATTCCTCTAGGTGTCACTACTTGGAACCTCTCAGAAAAGGAGTTATAGAAAAAATGGCATACCTTGTTGAATTCTGGCTTATTCTAGAGATCGAACTTGTAGAGCGTGGCCCACACATAATATTTGTTGTATGGATCTGAAAACTTTACACAGAATACTACATAATGTACCATAACTAACACTTTTGGTATTACTTAATTTGGATTTGTTATGAAAAAGTTATGACGTTTTTACCCGAAACACATGTTTTAGACTAGTTTCAGGACTAGCCACAAACCCTATTTTCCACGGAGTGTAACTCCAAAACTACAATGACCCACAAGATGAAATTCATCCCACAACTACTTGGATATGTTTTCTCAATGGCCTATGAATTTCACGGTCTTAATCATTCTATAAAAAAAGTTATTGCGAAAATGGTGAGATGACTTGTAAATAACATACCTTAGAAAGCATCATCAAAAGAATTTATCCTCCCTTGAATTTCAACCTTCTTTACTTCACCTTCTCTTTGAAATTCGGCTTAGATATCATTTGGTTAACTCAGTCACCTGTATATATTCAATATGCTCAAGTGTGATATTAAATGAGAGAGGCTTGCCTCTTATTTATACTTTCATGTAGCTTCCTCAAGGGGTTACCTTTTAACCATCTTAACCCACTTTCCTTATTTTAGGGCTAACCAACTTCTAACCACTTGTCCAATTAGTAATTTATCCATTAAATTTATTATTTAAATAATTTATTTTGTATCCAATTTGACTTATAGTACTCCCATCACTTCACTTTATTATTTACTTTCTAAAAATCTCTTAAACCACTTTGACTACTTTGACCTTTTGGGGCTTCTAGATGACTTGTGAGGGTTCTCCAAATTCACATGGCCATAACTCTCTAAACCTGAGGAGTTATGTGAAATTCCACATACCAATGGAAATGACATGACATGTAATATCTATATAGAATAGTATTACTTGCAAATATATCAAAACGCATACCATTATCCATCAAACAAACTTGGGTCCATTACCCAAACCTGGGTTCTCCAACTTCACATGGCCATAACTCTCTAACCGTGAGGAGTTATGTGACATTCCACATACCACCAGAAATGGAATGACATGTACTATCCATATAGAATAGTCTTACCTTCAAATATATTAAAACTCATACCATTATACATGAAACAACCTTGGGTCCATTACCCAAACCTTTGTGCTACTGGAATTTGCTACCAGACTTTCTCCAAGGGTTGACATCAATATAAAACATCACTCTCCAATGGTTGAAATCAATGAAAACCAAAAATCCATCAACCTAAGCCAATTGTCTGACAGTTTCCACCACTCTTCTCAAATCTTCTTTTCTTATCTCACATTTATGTGAATCAAACACAAGTTTTGTGACCTTGGTCACACATTTGAATTATGCTCAGAATATTGTTTTTCATATCTTCCACTAGTAAAACATTTTGTTCCTTGGCATCCTTGCTTCCAATATTGATTGTGCCTCTTCCAATGATTCTAGTTGAGTTTTCATTTCCAAAAGAGACTGACCCATCTCTTTCCTTTTTCAAAATAAAAAACTGTCCTTATCACCTATCATGTGCTTTGAACAACCACTGTCAACATACTGACCACATTTCTTGTGTTAAGCTTGTAGAGCGAGTATGCATTCTTCTTTGTTGTAATGATTCTTATTCCTTATCCATATTATTTGAGGTTCCTTTCTGTAATTATTGTTATTTTGTTGTGATTCTCTTGGAGGAACTTTCATTCTACAATCTTTGGCCTTATGTCCAAAGTTGTTGCACTTGTAACATTCTACTTCAGTACTCAAGGATTCAAACTTGTTGTAGCTTATGCTCTGTGTTTCACTAGGAATTTTTGAATAATAGTTTCGTGCATAACTTTCATAGTTGTTTATGTTCCTGTTGTTTTCTTTGCAATTTACAACCTTATGTCCAAAATTGTTACATGAATAACATAGTCCAAGGAAAATAGTTTGATACTTGGGAGTTGAAGATATTCTAAAAGGAGTTACTCTTCTGAATCCTTATTCTTCTTGAGGCCTTTTTGTTTCTAATTGTTACTGATTCTATAATCTAAATCTTATGAGTGGTGGAGTATCTATGTGATCTTCCTTATGAAACTTCTTTTCTTCTTCCTTATCAAGAGATCATCTAACCATCTCCATGTAGCTTCTTTGTTTTGTTTCTTGATCTGTTGTTTTGGACCTTGAGCCTTTTCTATCTGGTTGTATCCTATTCCAAACTTGTCATGATGTGGTCTTTGACTGCTAATAATATCATCCAAAAATTTAGAGTCGTTTTGCATGTTTTTCTTCTGAAGGTATTTTCTCAATGTAACAATCTCTGCTTCCAAACTTCTAATGATCCTGTCTCTTTATTCTAACTGTTCTCTGAGTGCTTCTTCAATTATCTTGTCTTATTCTACTTGTATTTTTAATTTAGTGATCATATGCTCTAGTTCTTCAGAGTTGGATTTCTAAACTCCCTCTTTTCTTTTTATTTCTTCCCAAAGTGACTTGTTTTTATTCTTTTCTATTTTTATGAATTCTACGAAACTCAACAATTATTCTTTTTAGCCAACTTCTTCCTCTTCATATTCTTCTTCAGAATATTATTCATCAGAGCCTTCTACTACCATGAATAATAATATTTTTGTATCACTATCACTGACTTCATCTTCGTCTGATGAGGAACTATCTTTTTTGGTGCAAAGGCTTTTCTTGAAAAAATTCTTTTTGTTTCTTCTGCCATTTTGTATTTGTTTCCTTTTAGTGTCATCTTCTTCATTTA
>SNQJ01S0084329.1:13475-39689 GCA_010110895.2 Picea sitchensis
CTGCGAAGTAAAGCAATGCATATATATTCTTAAGCAATACATAAATTAATCAATGGCTTATACACAAAATACACTGAGATTTTTACCGAAAACCCTCAACCGGGAAAACCTTTCTTATTTTCATTATATCGAATTTCACCATTCGCCATACAATATATACAATGTTTTTAGGTATTCCGTAGATACCAAAACCCTAATTTCTTAATCCGGGATTAATTTACAAATCAACTAAAAATAGCAAAATCCGCTAAAAATAACACATCTGGGATCGCCAGACGCAGTTGTCGTATCTGACGCACCCACACACACACACATGCAAAGAATATAACACATACCCAACAATAAGACCCTTACTTTGGCTTCAATAAGTAGACTCTGACAAGTACAAATCAACAATAACACATTGAAAAATTAGTACCAAATAGAATCACCTCACATTAGCAAGATAGCACCATTTAATTACTCAAACTATTTGACAAGAATCTAGAGAAAAATAATCTCTAAATACTAGGAGCACTTTCAATAGAAATTACAAATGGAGGGGCCTCTATTATATAGAGTTTAGGCTCAAAAACCTCCTCACAAAAATAATAATATCATGTTCAATACCCCAAGTCTAACCTAGGAATCCATAAAGTAACATATCCACCAACTGACTTGAGTGTTTAAGTAAAAAAACACGATAAAATATGAGTGGCCATGCCACATGTACAAATCTCAATAAAAATGAGCTCCATGAAAGGGGGGTGCCTCCTCAAAATAGGTGTATGATCATGTCAAATGATCCAACATTCTCTTAGATATCCTCAACACAATTCACCCTCCAACTAACTCCTCAAAGCATGTGCCAACCAACTCCTAAAATAGTAGGTGAATCTTCCAAGGTGGATGTTCTATCAAAGGTGCAAGAGAATATGTTCAAATACCAAGTAAAACACCTCTAATATGGAACATGTATCTCCTCAAGGTGACACATCCATCTAAATAGGCATAAAATAATCATCAATTGTGGTCTTTAATGTGTAATCACCCTCTAAGTGTGTGAACAATGGGGAGTGCTCCACAAGTGGTTCAAATACACATCATAGAAAAGTGGAACATCTATCAAACATCTCCCTATAAACTAGGGTGATCCAACTAGAGGGATCTAACCATATTGAACCATGCCAAAGTAAACATCTTGAATAACTAAAAACATGTGAACAAGGTCAAATATGATAATCACTCCACATACATATGATATCAATCAAATCAAAGTGTTATCCATACATGCAATATAACACCATGTTCTCAAAAAATCTTATCCACCAAGCCACCAAGAAATCAACACATTTCAGGACCATAGCCATGTCAATGACTATAACATCAAAAAAAGGGGGGGAACATATGAAAAACCCTTCCTAGATACAAATACATCCAATCATGTCAGTGTAATGTTGAGATACAATCGTGAAAATGATCTAAAATCAACCATGGTATATAAGTGATCAAATAATGGAGATCTTGATGTTCTCTATGGGTGACAGATAATTGTGTAGCAACCACTCTCCTCTAGACATCGTGCACCCACCATTGAGAAGTGGTCAGAACAAGCCATAAGGGAAGTGTTAGGGAAAGGGTGTGCATCCATAATAATTCCCCATGAATATGTCAATAACCTACACATATCATTTTCTAACATATTTCTTGTGTGATGAAAATCATAGGTGAAACCTCATGAAACATGAGGGGTGAAAACTCGCTCCATCTAGGGGATGAGATCTAGAATAGAGTGCATGAGAACTCTAGAATCTATGTCAATTCCTGATACAACTCAACAAGAAAGAGATAATATCTCATGGCATTGTGAGACTATCACCTTGACAAAACAATGCATAAAGAACATGAAATCTAAATCCATGATGTCAAAAGTGGCTCTAAAACAAGACACGAGCCAAAATGTCAAAGGGAACATGAAATGAAACAACTACTCCAATTCTACTGGTCATACACGATTTTCATTTTCTAATCTACTAAATTACTATGGCACTCACTGACGTCTCAATAAAAATGCTTAAGAATTTTCCAATTAACCCAGACATGCAATCTTTCTTCATCTAGGTGATTGAAGTAGAAGGAATTTGTGTCCACTACCTCTTCAATCTTGGAAGGTCCAATACATAAGATATCGATATTTCCATGCTTTGTAACATACCCATTACAAACAAAAACTAAATTTTCTCTAATACCAAACTGTAGGATAGTTTCCTTCTAAATAAAAACAAATTAAAAATGACCCACACATATAAAATACACCAAGGGGAAAAAACCCATAATTCCTCATGCATTTACAACATAGTAAAAACCATGAATGCATGCATACCCAACAAACATAATAACATTCAAATTAACATTTACACAGTGGAATTAATCATGAAAATTTAACATAAAACTTATCTTTTAATGGTTGAACCAATTAGCTTAGTACAAGGGACGTTCTTCCCAGGCATGCTAAATTAACAGTGACTTACGTCACATACTTAGTCAAACACTACTTTCAACCTCCAATAAATCTATAGCATTAGTCCAATAAACAACTAACATTCAACAATAGTATATGAGCATAAATAAAAATGACTAAGCAATCTGAAACTTAGCAACATAAATAAATGAACAGTAGAGAACATTCAACCATACATTTGACACATAGATTTATGGGCAATGCCCCTGGAAAAACACTGAAGGGAAAAACAACCAAGGAGAGATTATTTTATTGAGATCATAGGAAAAATTATGAGTTTACAACAACAATATTTTTTAGAAAGAAATACATAGTACTTATCTATAGGAATGTGCCAACAATCCACTTCGATTTATGTGCCAAACAACGTTGAAAAATGTGCCAACCTATTGTATAGTTTGTACGGCTCTGTATAGTCAACACAACAACACAAAATTCCTTAAAAACTGTGCCCAAATATCTGTTGGACAGTCCTAATCTATACGAACAATCTACAACAATAAATGCACACAAAAACTCCCTCGATTTCTGTACATAAAACAATTGTACGACCCTACTAAATCCATAGTGTACGACCTCCTTTAATGTTGTACGGACTAATATTAAATTTTGATCTCTTCTTGGTTTGTGTGCCTCCTATTCTCCTTGGGATGCATGTCAATCCTCCTTTGTTTCTCCTCTTTTCCTTTCAACTCAATCTCTCTTGGAAAATATGTCTCTTCACTTTCCCTCTCGATCTCCCTTGAAAAGTGTTCCCCATCTCTCTCAATAGCTGCTTTTATTTACTCATTAATGAGTAAATTCCCTAATACTAGATCTCAATGAATGAGATTCAATATTTCTCCACAAGATCAATGAACATGACTTAATATTTCATTGAGTTCACTTAAATCACTTAAGTGACCCAAGCTTTATAAGGTCACTTTTACTCATTAAATAATAAAAGAACCTGCTTGACTTTATAAAACCACTTTATAAAGATAAGTCACTAGATAGAGACATTTGTTTGGTCACTTCTGCATGTTGGGTATCGCCAATAAAGAAGTATGTAACACACCCAAACCCCAAAGTATCATTTTAAGGAGTGAGGCATTAAAATTTCTTTTTTCTTCCACTATCTCTATAGCTTTTCTTGAGGGCACCATCATTTTCGACTCATCAAGAGATTTCCAACAATTCCAAACATGCTTAATTATGAGTTTGGGATCAAAGTTTATGGCCTTATATGGTTTTTCAAACTCATAAGGTCGGTATCCAAAACACTGTCACGTGGAATCCACATGGCACTTCATCACTCATGCCCTCCAGCGTGTTGAGAACTCAACACACCCTAAAAGTTTTGTGAAGTTTTTTCTTTTTGGGTACCACTTTGTCTTTTTGAGTTTAGTCAGTTGTGTAGGAATCAATGAGGTCATATATCGATTATGTTTTTTTTTCATCAATCATATTCGAGTTGGCTTGGGGTTATTGAACAAATTGAACTTTTCTCCAAGAAAACCTCACATTTTAACTAAGTATACACAGCTAAAATTTTGAGTCACGCACATATTATTGGCATTGGTGCAATCTCAGTAGTAAAATGATCAAATAAAAATGATAATCACTGATTGGAAATCATTGATGTATCATCAACATCGAAAAAATGAAAGAAAGGGCACGCCGATCATTGATTATGTCTTGCGAAGAAGTTTTCTAAAATCATCGAAACATTGTTGGCATCAACGAAATACGAAAGGAAAACCACTAACATGGGCCATAACCAACCTCTAATCACCAATCGTTGATACATTTTTCGGAGTCGATGAAACCCGAAAGAAAAAAATAATGAAACAATAACCATCAACAATCGTCGATCATTGGTCGTTGATACATCATCGACATCGTCATGATAGGGTGTTGTAGTCAAGGTTGTATGTATAAAGAAAATCACCGATGCTGAAATTGTTTTCCCATAGAGGTCACAATCAATAATCATGTGTCTTTTCCACGTAAGTAATTTGTACGACTCAGTATTTTCCCTGTGTCATATATGTACGTCCATGACGGTATTTCCACATCAGTATTGTATGACTATCTTGGTCAGTGTCAGAAATGTTTCCTAGATACACCAATGAAACAATGGCAAAGTCAACCCGCCGATGCCGATACACTCATTGACTATCGGCTGATCACTATAATAACGAGCTCCTCATCTTAGTTCAAACTTTCACCCATTGATACCAATGAAACTAGTTGATCTGCTATGCACCATATCTCTCGATACTGATTATGCTAGTAAATACGAAAAGGGTTTGGTAATTCGATGGGACATCCCTAGCTGGGGTAATATAGATTTATACATATTGATAAACAAAATTTTTGTGCAGCCAACACCATAACCCCGCGTGCTGACCAACAGTCAAAATTTGAATTGACCGATAAAATACGAAGTAACCCGCTCCTGCGCCACCAACCTACATTGCATTTAATCCTAGGAATGATGAAGATTTTGTAATAGATTTCACATATCACATTTTAACTCCTGAATTGAAGACATGATCCGACAAGGTAAGTATACGTTATGTTTAAATTTTCAAGGCTATACCCAAACATGTTGTTTCATTCGCAAATCGCATATTCCCTAAAGCAGATGAAGGAGCAAGGGAGAGCGTTAAGGAGATTACAACCAGCTCTTTGATTTTGATTACCAGTAAGACCAGATTAATTTCTTGCAAGCAAGAAGGTAAGCATTTTTTTTTAAATTTATGCACTTGTGATGGTGTCTATGACTCTTGTCAAAGTTGGTTGGTTGCTCACTACAACATTCATTTATTTTCTATTGGAAAATGCATCCAAGAAAGCAAACGACTAGGTGGTCACCTAGAACATCCAAAAAGAAGGAAGCATAGGTCAGTGAAGGGTCTACACCGTGTTAGAAAAGTGGGTGTGTTCGTTTAACCATAGACAATATAGCAATATTATCACCCAACCATAGACATGAATGCCATCCCCGAGCACCTTGACCTTGACAGAGAGAAGAATTCCAGTAGAAGATCAATAGCCAACCAAGGCTAATGCACCAAGAAAAGATAGCCAAGACTGATCAAAAAGTCTAACCCAGAAAGACTGAAATTACGGTTGCAGTAACTACAACTCCATTTGCTCCCCACACTTGTGCACTGCTAGATTTTTGTAGTGCACACAAGTGTATTTCTATAGTTGTGAGATATCTGTCTCAAATGAGAACCAACATCCTGTATTTGTACTGTTTTCTCTAAGCTGTCTAGGTCGAATTCTCCTTCTGGAGGCTAAAGACTCAATATAAAATATTTTCTTTAGCCGACTTCTCTTCTAGGGTTATGTCCAAGTCTTTTAGGGTTTCTCTTGCTTCCTGGAATATTCTAATCTCATCAAAGGTCACAAGTGGAGGTTAATACCTCCCGCAGCTACCATAATATAAACACTCCCTCCTAGCTAGGGAGATATAAAAGGTAATGTTCTTGAGCACAAATAGACCATTCAACCACTAGCATCATTATAGCCACACAGGCTATCTCATGATAAACTCACAAGCACCATCATCATTATCCAACTGGATAATCTCCATGACAATCAGTACAATGTCATCTGATAGAACAAAATTGTGTCTATCCATAGTAGTACACAACTACTATCCAGTGGCACACAACCACACCAAGTAGCACACGACTACTTAATCAGTGACACATAGTCACAACCAGTGGAACACATCCATCAAAATAGCATACATCTACTATCCAGAGACATACAATCTCCATAGCAATCATATCATCTGATATCAACCTGCAGAAAAACAATATCAATATATAAACTGAGTCATATGGGCCATTATTCCACTCACATTTGTGAGATATGGAAGAGCATCTTCCCTCATACAATAAAAGCATCAACCATGGGCTATCTGGACTATTCTTCTCAAGCATGGAAGAATAATTGTCCTTGATTTATGAGCTTGGAACATTCACCTAACTGGTCCATTCCTCCGACACTAATCATAGTACAACCTGGGTAGAATGAGTCTTCCCTAGGGAATGTCTGTCCCTGATTATTGAACCTGGACCATTCACATAACTAGGCCATTCCTCTAGCACTAAACATAGTGAAACCTGGAGAGAATGAGTCTTCCCTAGGGAATGAGTGTCCCGACCATTTCCTAAGGAAATGACTGTCCTGCACCAACCTCCAAAATGGGCCATTCTTTGAAACTGCTCACAACTGTGAACTTCGAAAGAATGACTTCCTGATGAGGCAAACCATTCTACTTGACCACTATTGAGAGTGATTGCCAAGAATAATGATTGTACGATACCATTCCCCACACAAGCCACAAGGGGAATCACTGTCTATGGTACATCAACAATCTATCAGACCAGTTTCATTACGAAAAATGACTGTCCGATATGGACCATTTTCCGAACTAGAAAATTCCAGTCCGTCAGAAATATCAAACCACTTTCCAGACTAGAAAGGAAATTTCCATCCTAGACCATTTTCCAAACTGGAAAACGACTGTCCATAAATCAATGATATATCAGTTCTCCCTCCCAACCTGGAGATCCATCCCTTCCCTTTCAGCTAAGGGAGTTATCTCAACGATTCACAACTTGTCTCATAAGTATGCAAAATTTATCCTACACAGAGGCTTTGTCAAAATATCTGTTGTTTGCTCATCTGTAGAGATATAATGGAGCTTCACTTCTCCTTCCTGGATTTTATTTCAAATAAAGTAGTATTTGATCTCAATGTGTTTTAACCGTTCATGAAACACTGGGTGTTTGGATAGCCTTATACAACTCTGATTGTCACAATATATTATGGTCGAATCTAGAACTTGATCAAATAATCCAGAAATCATATTTCTCAGCCATACTTCTTCTGTACATGCCTCACATGCTGCGATATATTCTTCTTCTGTTGTGCTGAGTGTGACAAACTTGTGTTTCCTACTTCCCCAAGATGTCATAGTAGAGCCCAAGATGAAACACATCCTTCAAGTACTCCTTCTGTCTTCTGCAATCCCTGCCTAACATGAATCTATGAATCCATGAAGTTGTATATCACTAGATGAGGTATATCTTAAACCATATTTGTGCATCCCACAAATATATCTTAGAACATGATTTTTAGCTATCCAATTCTCATGTCTGGGTTCCACCTGGAATTGACTTAGGGTGTTTACAACAAAGAAAATATCTGGTTGAGTATTCACTAAATACATCAATGACCCAATCAATTTCCGATATAGGGACAGGTCTACTGGATCTGAATCTGAGTCTCTTACTTTCCTTATATCTGTGGTCATAGGAGTTTCCATGGATTTGCAATCCATCATTCCAAACTTTTGAAGAATCTTCACTGCATACTTTCCTTTTCCAAGGAATACTTCTCCATGCTTCTATCATACTTCTAGTCCTAAGTAATAATGCATGAGACTGAGGTCTTTCATATCGAACTGAGAAGCTAGTTCCTTCTTACACTGGGTGATGAGAGATTCTTCACCTGTCAAGAATAAATCATCGACATATAGTAGTAGAATCACAGGTACATTGTTAACGACTTTGTAGTAGAGATTTGGATCTACATGACTCTTGGAGAAACCAAGTCTTATTAAGTAGTTGTCTATTCTGGCATACCAAGCTCTTGGAGCTTGCTTGAGTCAATACGGGGATTTCTTTAATATACAAACATGAGTGTCTCTAGAGTGTACTTCAAATACTTGAGGTTGTTCAATGTATACTTATTCTTTGATTGCTCCATTGAGAAAAGTTGTCTTTACATCCATCTGATTTAAACTCCATCCAGACATAATGGCTCTAATAGAAGTATATATGGAAAAAGGAGAAAATGTCTCATCATAATATTCTCCCTCCTTCTGGGAGAACCCTCTAGCTATGAACCTTGATTTGAATTTGTCCACACTTTTGTCTTCTGCATGTTTGATCTTATAGATCCATTTTGAAGTTACTACTGATTTTTCTTTGGGTCTAGGCACAATTTCCCATACATCATTTTTCATGATGAACTAGTGTTCTTATATCATGGCTTCTTTCCATTGTTTCTTCTGAGATGCCTCTTCAAATGTGGTGGGTTCTTCATTTAGAATATTTGTCATACATGCTACATAGCTGGAGAATCTTTTGGGATTTTTTCTTTTTCTGAAGGTGCCACTTGGGTCTTTGAGTCTTTCTGCTTCTTGTAGAGTAGCTTCAAGACAATATGGATGTTTCTTGGTTTGGGGTACAATGACTGATTGAGTAGATTCACATGGTTGTATTAGATGATCAAGTTGTTCTATTTCTTCATTCTGAATTTCTGTAAGACATGTGATTTCTTCTTTAGGCTCTTCATACTCTTCTTCTTCTATAGTTTGTTCTATGGATTTATTGAAATCCATATTTGCATTGAAGGTTATGTCTCTGCTGACTTAAACCTTGTGTTGTTCTGGAATATAGACTTTGTAGGCTTTGGATGATTCACTGTATCCCACAAATATTCCCTTCTTTATTGAGGGTTCTAATTTCTTCCTTTTATCCTTGGGGATGTGAATGTAAGAAGGGAATCCAAATATTCTTAAGTGTTCCACATTAGGTTTCTTTCCTGAGGAAGCTTCTTTTGGATTCATATCCTTCAATATGCGGTGGGTTCTTTTGTTCTGAACATATATTGTTGTCATGGGTGCTTCTCCTCACAAATACATAGATAAAACTTGATCGTTCATTAGTTCCTTCACAGTTTCTTCAATAGATTTGTTCTTCCTTTCTGTTGCACCATTTTGTTGAGGATTATGAGGAACACTTAGCTCCCTCCTAACCCCGATCGATTTTAAAAAAGAAACGAATTCCTTGGATGTGTATTCTCCTCCATTATCTGTTCTCAAGGTATTGATTTTCTTGTTTGTGAGCTTCTCTATCTCTGCTTTGAATTCTTGAAACTTGCTGAAAACTTTGTCCTTTGTCTTCAAGAGATATAACTAAGTATTTCTTTAGTAATCATCTATGAAGATTACATAGTAAAGAGAACCTCCTAGATATTTGAATGGCATCAGACCACAAACATATGAATGTATTAGATCTAGGATTTCCTTAGATCTATTATTGCTGCTTGAGAATGGTTTCTTAATGTTCTTACCTAGAGAACATCCTTTGAAAATTCCTCCATGTGTAGATTGTAGTTCTGGTATTCCTTCAACCATATTTTTGAGGAAAGGTAATGCTTTATAGTTTATATGAGCATACCTTCTATGCCAAATTTTATTGGGATTGACTTAATCATGTACAAGAGCTTCATCATTTCATTCTAGTAGTCTGTATAGTCTTACTTCACGGATTCCAATAATTCTAGTGTTCTCTATGTTGGAGTCTCTATACCAAGATAATACTTTTCCATCTACAAAGGCTATTATGTTTCCTTTGTCTTCTAGGAAAGATATGGATACACAATTATTCTCTAAACCAGGTACATATGAAACATTGTTACATCTTTGCAATTTGACGAAATCTTGACCAATTCCTTCGACTGGATATGTGTTCTTATCTCCAAGTTCTACCTTGTAGGATGTCTTCTTTTCATTCAGATTAGAGAGTTTGGCATGGTCTCTCGTCATATGCCTGGAAGCTCCACTGTCAATCATCCACATGTCACCTTCAAGAGTTCCTATGAGAGCTGAATAATGTATATGATCTATCTTTCATTTATTATTTCTATTGATCGATAACTGGTCAAACTTTGACTTTGACCCAAAATATCAAGCTTGACATTTTTTACTTCTGAGAGTGCCAAGAGGTTCATTGGAATAGGGTGCACTAGAATATCTTCTTATTAAGTAAGGTGTCCCATCATAATGTGTTGGGAAATATTTTTTAGGGTTTTTGCAACTGCACTTGCTAGTAACCCTAACGACAGTGCTTCGGTAACTGCACCTGCTTTATACTTCATATTTTATACTTGACGACTCGATAAATATGGATCCTTTGTAGAAACAACAAGTATGCCCTCCAATTGTTCATAAGTCCTAGGGATCATATAAATGTCAATCACATCTAATAATCAAATTACCCAAACATGTGCATTAAACCCCCATTTACCCAGAAAAATGCTCAAAGACGTCATGCAATTTAACAAGTTAGGTTTGGAGAGGGTCTCGAGATGTCCTATTGGGATAATCCTCCTTAATTTCGGGGTGTTTCCTAGGTGAGATCCAATCTAGGTCATGTAAGTGTGTGCGAGGTGACATGAGAAATCTTTGGGAATAGGGTGCAGCGATAATAGGGAAATGTAGGTCTTACCTATGGGTTCCTCTATAGATGGCGAGCTTCACCTTATCATGGATGCCATTATTTCCTAGCCCATTCAATTCCTTTTATTCTTAGTTTTATAGTGTTTGGTATTTTTATTTCATGCTTCAAGGGAACAAATGGGGACATTTTCCTGGCTTGATGAATAGAGGTGACAACATTACCCACAAGCATTTCACGAAAATGAGAAGGTTGGCTCGTGATGAGACCCCATTTCTCTTGGCTATGCCACCAAGATCCACTACCCTAGTTCGGTGACCAGATAGATGGCAATGCCATACTTCTACATGCCCATGGTCCTAATAGGCTAACTCATGATGAGACCTCGCATCCACCAACTAGTACCTTGAGTTTTAATTTATCTTATGGGTCCCCTTTTCTTATTGAGAAGATTTTTATTTCTTTCTCAGAAATCCCTAGGTGAAGCATCTCAAAGGTTTCATCTTGGATTTTAAATCTTCCCAACTACTTTTACCCTTTGGGCCTTTAGCCCCTTCTTCCCATAAGGCATGGTACAACCCTTTCACAGAACCACCCAGTGGAAACTCGTCCTAAAGGGAGATCAACTTACTAGGGAATCATGTCACCCTCCCAAGTATGAACAAGTTAAAGAGCATAATTTCCAAGCAAACGTTATGAAATGAAGGAGAATTCAATGAAACATACTTAAGTGCTTCAATAATAAGAGTGACACATACCATGATACCCAGACTAATTACCTAGTGGAGAAAGAATTACTGCTACTTCGGGACCAAGATGGTAGGATGGATGATGTTGCTACTGATAGATTGGTTGTACTGAAGAAAATATGGTCCCTCTGGGGCCATGCTGAAGTATTCCTAATCTTGAAAATCCATGTATAGGAATTGTGGGCCTCGAGACATGATCTACTTAGTTATCCCTAGGACAAGGGATAACATCTGGCTCCAACTCGGGGACATGTCCTCAGCATAGAGTGGATGAGATCCTCAACATCTCTGGTATGACCTGCATTTTCTAGATCTCAACAAAATGCATCAGTAATATTCAGGGTGGTGATATGACCCCTCTCTCATAAATGATATAATAAAATAAAGATAATAATGCATATATACATAATGAAGAAATACACTATGAAAATAAAACTACAATTTTACTAACATGATATGAAGATGGTACATACAATGGATGCAAATGCCTACCTAACTTACATGTACTTACCTGTCATGCTGCTGGCAGGAAGTAGTGCTTGATGTGTATAGAATTCATAGGTAGGTTCAAATATTCTCATTCAAGTGTTGTTAAGTTAAAAGAGTTTGTGCCTACCTGACTCATGATTTTGTAGGGACCTATTGATAATCCATCTAACTTCTTGTTTATACCCGGTTTCTCCCTTCTCTTATCCCATAACGACACTAAGTCCCCTTCCATGAAATATCTTTCTTTTTCTTTCTGATCGAAGGTTTTCTTAACTTTCTCTTGAATCTTTTCCACTTGACTTAAGGAAACCCTCCTGGATTCATCCATCTCTACCAAATAGTCAATTCATCCTTGGATTGCTTCTTCTTCTATGGTGTACTGTTGAACAAAAAGGAGGATAGGGATTTGGAGATTCACATGTAGTTTAGATTCAAACCCATTTACTAGTTCAAACAGGGTTTTTCCTGTTGAGGTATTTGTTGTTATTCAATCCACCTATAGGGCATACTTGATATTGCTATCCCAAGCCTTCTTGTTTTCTCCCACAAGATTCTTAATGATATTCATGAGGTTCTTATTGCTTTATTCCGCCAAACCATTCCCTCGAGGGTAGTAGTTTGACGAATGAGATAGAACAATGCCATGCTTAAAACAAAATTCTTCGAAGTAAAAGGAGCTAAAAGATTTGGCATTGTTAGGGGTGATTTTGGACGGTACCCCAAATATTGTTATGATTCTCTCTTCCAAAAATTTCATGACCACCTCCTCAATATCTTTCTTTGTGGGAATAGATTCTACCCACCTGGAAAATTAATCTGTGGCGGTCAAAATCCATCGGTAACCATTACTTGAATTATCTTTAAACTCACCAATAAAGTCCAAACCCCATTTTTGAAAAGGGGCTTCTACCACCACGAGTTTCAAAGGTTGTGGAGGAAGTTTTTGTTTACCAGTGAAGTATTGGCAAGGATGGCATGAGTGGACATATCGATGAGTATCAACAAACAATGTTGGCCAATAACAATCAGCTCTCAAGATCTTGTGTGCAGTGGTACGGGCAACGAAGTGCCCCCCACAATACCCAGAGTGTAATTCCTTCATTAAATCATTTGCCTCATATTTGTTCACACATATAAGGAGAACTCCATCTAGGTCCTTCCAACCAAGACCATCTTCGGTTAAGCAATACTTCATAGCTTTGAGTCTCAGAGCTCTTCTTTTTTATTCTACTAGATGGTCTGGGAATGATAAGTTCTTGAGGTAGTATATTATGTCAGAATATCATTCATTGTGTTCTAGTTCACTTACCACCAAATTCACTTGTTCATTTTCTCCCATTTGTATAGCTTCTTCGTTGCTCTCAGTCAACATTTGAGTTAACCCTTGTTCCTTCACAATATTGGTGGTTTTTATTTCTAAGTCATATTCTTGGATCTTGGAAACCCACTTACCCCTAGTACCCATACAATATTGTTGTGACAAGACATCCTTCACGGCTGGGTAAAGGACATAGGATTTAATTTTGTTGTAGCCCACATAGTTTCTGAAATGATTGAGGGATTTGACCAAGGCATAAGATTGATTTTCAATAATTGAATAATTCATCTCTGAATCCCTAAGGAATTTACTCATGACTGCAATAGGATGTTCATGGTCATCAACATATTTTTACAATAAGACACCTGCAATAGTGTCTTGAGAAGCGAAAGAGAATATCATGAAATATCATGAATAATCAGGACTAATCAGAACCGGGGCTTGGGAGATGGCATTTTTAATATATTCAAAATATTGAATGGTTTTGTCATCCCACTTGAGTGTTATGTCCTTTTTAAGTAAGGCACTCATGGGTTTTATTCTTTCAGAAAAAATTGGGACAAATCTTCGAATAAAGTTTTTTTTCCCAAAGAATGATTGCAAGTATTTTTTGTTAACAGGGGAGCGTACATATTTGATAGATTGGATTCTCTATGGGTCTACAAAAAGTCCTCCCTATGAAACTATGTTTCCAAAGGGGTTTCCCTTATTTATCCCGAAAAATAGACTTTTATGGTTCAAGGAAATACCATATTTCTTACACCTTTCAAAAAAAATTATGAGGTGTGAGACGTGGTATTTTCTCTCTTATGAAACAACCGTGATATCATATTGGTAAATTTATATAATTTTTTGAATAAGATCCCTAAAATCAAAGTCCATTTATCTTTGAAAGGTTGAACCAACATTCATAAGGCCAAATGGCATTCTTAAATACATGAACATTCCCCATGGTGTGGTAAATGTTGTTTTGAGTTGATCTTATCTTTTGAGTAACACTTGATTGTATCCCGAAAATCCATTCAGCATGGATATCATGCCTGCCCCGATAACCCTTTGTAGTAAGTGTTCCATATTCAGGAGGGGGTAATTGTCTTTCAAAGATAGTTTGTTAATATTTCGGAAATCAACACACACACGAATGCCACCACTCTTCTTTCAGACAACTACCAAATTAGACATCCATGAAGAATATCTAATGGGGGCTATGATACCAACATCTACCATCTTTTTAAGTTCCTTTTGTATCCGGTTTTCCAACTTAGGGTTAATATGCCTTAGTTTTTTGTCGGAAAGGTTTGGCTCCCTTTGTCAGAGGTATATCATGTTGGATGACATCACCCCTATAAGCCCTTAAGTCATCATAAGTCCAAGAAAAAGTATCCTTAAATTCTATAATGAGGTCAAGTATCTCATTTCTCTCTTTTTCTGTGGTACCTTCCCCTATCTTTACCATCCTTGGATCCATATCGGTGCCAATGTTGAATTCTAAGACTTTGTTTGTTTGTTTTTTGGGGTTCTTTCCTTTGTAAACATCGTGTCTATCAAAGAGTTGTTCTAAAGGAATGCACCATTTTGGCAGAGTGTTATTTTTCAAGTTTACTATGTTAAGGTCCATGGAATGAAATAAAAAGTTTACTTGTGAGTTGGTGAATTATCTATTATTTTCCATGAATTTAAGGATTTTATTATCATCTTCAAAGACTTTCCAATGTTCTAAGTTATCAAGGATCGGTGGTCTAAACATGACCTCCATTTTTCACAAGTTTTGGAGGGGACCCTCACAAGGTTTCAAAGTATATGTCGAGACATCCAAAGCATCTGCTACATAATTTTTCTCTCTGGGGACTGCTTCGATTGATACTACTTCAAAGGCTTTCACAACAGACCTTGAAAAGTCTCGGTACTTTTTTAGTCTCTCATTCTTTGTGGAAAAGTTCAAAAAAACTTGTGATACTATTAGGTTTGAATATCCTATAATCCTCAAGTGCGTTATACCCCTGTCAATAGCCAGGTTAAGACCTATAATCAAAGCCTTGTATTCAACAACGTTGTTTGTGTAATGATATTCAAGTCTATAGGAGTAGTGTAAAGTTTCCTTAGAAGGGGATTTTAGGACAATGCCTGCCCCTGAGCCAGAACTCAAATGAGCACCATCAAATTCTAAGGTGCATATTCCCTAGAGTGTTTTTCCAATTTCATCCCCGAATTTTCCTCCTTGGATGAACCAACTTTCTACCACATTATTCACACATAGGAATTGATCATTGGGTTCTTCAAAAGCTTCAATGAGGCATCATGTGATGGGTTCCTTGTGAAGGGTAAATAATCCTCCTTCGGGATGGGATATAATAGCTTTGGATCCTTGGTCTTGGAAACTCCCAGCTAGTTTTTCTACCAAATCTTTGCAAATAAAAATTCCCCAATTACTTATTGTGTCTATCGTTATTACATCGATCTTGAAAGGGACATCAGGGAACTCATGGAAGGAAACACCCAGGTCTTTGATAATACCCCATGTAAATCCATCTTGTGTATTTTGTTGTGATATATTGAAACCTAGTTGGTGCATAACCCTTTCAGTCATAATGTTTCTAGGAGCATCTGGTCAAAAACACAATTATGGAGGAGGAAATCGTTGATCTGGAGGGTAACATAAAAGATGTGGGTTCACCGTATTTTGTTCCCATGATTCCAACATGAAAGATAATGGGGTATTATTCTTCAAAGTCATGTCCCCTAGTGATTTGTGAAGGTAAGTATCCAATGTCTTCAACTTCAATATCTTCAAAGGTATCTTGAGGAGGATTCAAATCCTCAAGGGGATCATGTTTTTGTGAAAATAAGAAGGCATATTCCATGTTTGAATAACCTTTACTCCATTTTCTAGGGAAAGTATTTAGTTCAATGTGGTTTTTTACCTATAGAACCTCTGGAAGGTCATGTTCTTCCATGCTTTCCTTATTGAGACCTAATATCTACTCTTGGTTGTTCAAAATATTGACCTAAGAAATGCAATTGTTCAACCTAAGATTTTCTTGAACTCGACAAGCAACATCTTGTGCTTCCTTGAGGTTTGTAGGGAAATGGTTCCTTAGGATAAACAAGAATTCTCCTTTGAAGGAATTTAAATAATGATGAAGGAAAAATTTCTTTGGTTGAAAGTTTGGCTCAATTTGACTAAGAAAGGTGTTGAACCTATCATTGAACTCTCTAACATCTTCTTCATATTGTTTGAGAATTTCAAGGTATCGAGCATAAAGGGAAGACATACTTTCAACCACACCCCATATTTTTAGGAAAACTCGTTCTAAATCTTCACAAGTTTTGATACTTTTGCTAGGGAGTGTTGTGCTCCATTTTATACCATCCCCAATGAAGAAAAAAAAAGTCTCATAAAAGTGTCGAGATGTTCACTCCATGATAAATGGAACTCGTATTTCTCACGTAAATTAGTCCAATGTGTGTTACCAATGGCCCCAATTTCTCCTAAAAATGTGGGTATCCTTAAAAATAATGTAATTATATACAACAACAATGAATGTTTTGTAAGAACTACAATAATTATACCTTAAAAATGCTTGAAAATGACAAGAAAATATAGCTCTAAGTTGACAGAATGATAACAACTTATCAGAAGCAAAATTGGCAATGTCTAATCAGCTTTTAATGTCACCTTTTAAGATAATTTTGATGTTGTTAGATGGTTGTAGCAATGTTTTGCAACACCAACACGTTAGTCAATGGATTAGTCTAGTCTAATATTAGTAGAAGTTAGTAATGTTTCAAGGAAGATAGTTTGAGAGTTGTTTTGATCAATCAATCACTATAGTGGGTAAACTAGTGCCTTTATAGGGTAATGGAGTCTATAGATGGCGATTTTCTCTTGGAAGAAGTGACACAATGATTGTACTTGCCTAAGGAAAAGAGATGTTGGTTATTTAAGGCCTCAAACATCCAAACCCTAAAGATGAATTTGCTAGAGTGTAAGCAATTTTAGGCTCTAGAAAACCTTCCATCCTTAAACTATTAAAGATACTTGAAGCAATAATTGACTAGATAATGACTTCTAAAGTGCTAGTATTTAGGGTTCTAGAAGTTTACCTAGGTCAAAATATTCTTAGCAAGGTCTAGCAAATAAAGAGTAAAGAAGTAGCAAATTAAGTACTTAACTCCTAGGGTTTGTCAAGCAAACAATTTCATAATATTTAACATGAATAGGAAAATTTACCATAAACCATTCAAATAAAATTAATAATTGCATATTTACTTACTTCACCAAGAATAATCAAGGCATAAAACCCTAGAATTCCAAATAACTTCACCAAGAAATGATCCAAGTTGCAAAATTTAGCTTCCAAGAGAAAGTGCACCTATAATTTCAGCCAATAAACCCCAAAAAGGGTGCAAATTTCAGACCACACTACTTGTGTGATGAGGTGATGAAAAAATGAGAGTCTTTTCTCTCTATTTATATAGTTTTAATGACCTTTAATTAAATTTAGGTCATAAAAAGGACGACCTGGCCAAATTACATCAAAAATCCAATTTTTACATAAATGAAATTAATTAAACCATAATATCATTTCCAAGGGTGACATATGCCCTTCTAGGGTGATGCTAGGCCCCCAGGGTGGAACATTAGGCCTCAAAGGCAGAACGTTTGGCCTCCAAAGGCCCTGAATTCTACCACACGTTCCAACTAGCACATAATTGCCCTCATAAATGCAAACCCTGGTTGGATGATGTCTAGGGTAAAAATGATGACATCATGGGATCTCAAGGATCAACGTATAGGTGGAAAGGAAAGATCCCCCTAGGTCTAGGTCTACCAGAGTGTCTTGGGGGAAACATCCTTCTTTCTTCCTGGTGCAAGACTCTGGTGTCTCTCTACCCCTGGTTGGGGTCACAATGTCGATCTGTGGGATTTCAGTGCCATGGAGGTCCAAGCTAATCATTCCCCCATATGTACCTATCCATTAGGCAATATCCTACAACAAAAACAAGTATGCCCTCCAAGGGTTCATAAGTCACACAGATTGTTGGCCTTTGACCAGGTTTTGTTGATATCTGGTCAAGTTTGACCTATTTTTGGACTTCAACAACCTGTCGAAGAAGGAGTGCAAGATGAAGCAGAGATCGTGGGATGTTGGCCCCTTTTGGGTCCTTTTTGGGATGTGGGAATATGTAACGGGAATGGGATGTCGGCCCATGGGTTTACCCATGTTTAGGCCTATTTTGTAATATATAAATAGACGCTTAGGCTAGATAGAAGGTGGTGCATCTATGTGATGTGAATGTATTCTAAGTGCAAGTAGAGTCTGTAAGTGCTTTGTGCATGACCGCAAGAGACTTGCAGAGATAAGTGTAGGTCCTTGTAGCAAATTGTGGAAGGTTTAGTGCTATAACGCAAGGAAGAAGGATCTAGCGAGCTACACAGATCTTTTGTCCTGTGCGGAGCAAGGTTTGTGAGGCTCTGTGCTTGTAACTGATTGACTGAAGACAATAAAGAAGAATATTTGGTGGACGTAGCCCCAGGGTGGGGGTGAACCACATAAATATTGTGTTGTTATGTTATGTGCTTGTCTTAATATGTTTATGACTCTCTTGCTAAATGCTTTGATAGAGATAGATGAATTTGTTCATGCTTTGTGCTAATGATGTGTAAGAATGTTAGATCTGAATTCTATGAATGTGCTTAGTGCTTGATCTGCTAGATCTGATATATTTACCTTTGCTAAGTTCTTAAAAACATTAGATCAGTGTGAACGCTACAATGCTCTGTCTTCTCTGTGAAGTAGATATTGGTTTTATAATAACGAACTAACGTTGCTAAGTTCCCTGTTAAGTATCATAATCACAGATATGTGTCCCAACTAAGGTTGCAGACACCTGATTCTCACAACCACCCCTACCTCTACCTCGGGTGAGACTTCATATTCTCCGCAGGTGTTGCCGAAAGGGCTGGTAGTTAGGGTTTTGTTGGTGAGATGTTGTAGCATTGAACCCTGGGTCTGCCCTTGTGCCAACAAATGGTTCCATTGTCGGGACCTAAAACTGTGATTGTTAGGAACTGAGAAAGAAGGAGATTTGTGCAAAGATTCGTCCTGAAGTTGTGAAAGATCTGTGCATATATCTGTCACTCTAGTGCGCAGTATTCTACTTGATTTATAAAACTATGTGCTAAAAGAAGGGAGCCTGATATGAAGAAAAGAAGTCGGATCTAAAGGAAAGAAGCAAGATCTGAAAGATTTGTGCTCTAAGAAAGGTAAAAGTAAGAATTTCTTATTAAAAGAGGTAATTTCTGAAAGCTCTGTTCTCTGATAAAGGTAAGAATATTGAAAAGTTTTAGATCTGAAAGCTTTGTGCTATGTGGAAGTAAGATAAGTGGAAATTTTGGTTTCTAGAGTATGGATCTATGTATGTTTAATAGAGTCTATCCTAGTTTGAAAACTAGGGTATTGATAGATGAAGGAAGATTTGATATTAGTATATCTGACAAGAATAGTGAAGGATATGTTATACCTATGCATAGAAAGAATGTTTGGACTAACAAATGGATGCAGGATCCTAGAGAGAATTTGTTGCAGGTTAGCTCCTATGATCCTAGCGCGTAGTACATGAGAAGTTGGGGATCATTTAAAATAAAGAGAGGATTAAACCTCTGTTATAGCTACAGAAGACCAAGACATCTTGCTAAGGAATTCCCTGGAAGAAGACCTAGTTGTCTTTGTTGCAAAGCTACATACCATGAAGTGTTGGATTTCCCTAGAATGATTGCTAAAGTTGAAAGAATCAATCTGAACCAGGAAAACCCTAAGACATATCCAGGAATGGCAGAATCCCAGAAAGAATCAGAGAAAGTATTTTTACAGATGAAATAAACCCTGAATGACCATCGACATATCAGCTTATCAGGGATATTCAAAGAAAAAGAATGCATCGAAGAAAGAATAAGAGATTTTGACATTGACTTTGTTCTGAATGAGGAAACACGGGTGAATATCATGACAGAGAGAACTTGGGAAGCTATAGGGAAGCCTGCTATGATTCCTTCATTAGCAGGAATAAGATTATTCAGAGGAAAAATGGTAAACCTATGTGGGAAGCTCACTCGGATACCTATAAATGCCAATGGAACTTTGACAGAAGAAGATTTTGAGATTATTAAATTTATTGAAGACATCGCCTCATTTACCATGTTACTAGCCAGCCCTTGGATTGAAAGAGACTAGGCCAAAAGGAAAGAATAAGAAGCAATGTTAGAACAATATAAGCAGGAGTTAAAATAATTCATGACTAGAAGGATCACACACTTGATTGCAGAACAAGAGAATAGATCGAAGCTATTTAACACTAGAGACCCAGATGTCGAAGCTGCAAGAACACTAAAAGACCAAAAAAAGACTGAAGTACTTATCCCAGACAAAGAAGAGGTACTACCTCTGAATCCTAGGAAAGATTTCCAACAATGCGAAGTAACCATGTTAAGAGAAGATAAGAATTAGAACGGAAAAATGCATACTGAGACGAAGCTCACTAGGAAGAAGGATAGAAATCTAAGCAAGAAGAGAGCTAATATTGAAAGGTTACAGAAAGTCCCAGAGTGAACCTCATAGAAGGAAAATTTGCAAAATTAGATTTTCGTCGGGATATCAAAACAACGACACATGGAAATTCGCCATGGCGAAGCAATATAGCCATTGGGTAACATTATAACCATTAGATCAATGCTCCAAATGGATAGAAAACCATTTATGGCCAGCCAGCTCGCCATCTGACCATTGAGATCGTGCCATAATGGATAGAACTGAGTTAATGAATACCTCATACCCATTGCAAGCGACCCACTGTTGAGTTACCTATTTATCCCACTGCGCCTCTACCATTGGAAACACCAGAACTGGGAGATGCGCCAGCTCAACTCCACCGAATAGTTGATACAGTCGAAGTTCATCTTCGACGAGCCCAAGAGGAAACAACGCAAAACACCCCCGTCTTTGGTACAAGTACAAGGAGCACTTGTAGAACAACATCGAGCTGCTGAACAGGAAAAGAGCACTCTCCAAGCAAAGTCAGATGAAGAAAAGGCCCAAATGAAGAAATCCAAGGAACAGTTTCTCACGAAGCAACTCAAAGTAAAAGAAATGGTCAACAGAGCGCTTCGCTCTGTGACTATCGTAGAAGTAAAGGTAGAGGATCAAGTCACGAAGCAAGTAGCACAACTTGAAGAAGTGATCCAGCAGCTCCAATAGTGCATAGCAGATTTAGAGCTACACATTGTACCAGAGACTCCATAGGAGGTAAGAGACCAGCGAGAAGTCACTTCCTGCAGCGCAGTTGACATACTAAAAGCCCTTACATTAGAATGCAAACAATTCGTTGATCGTAGTGCCCAGATATATGAGAAACTTACCGAAAACCCAGAGTTGCAGGCACTGGATTCATAGCTCCAGGAAGCGAAGTAGCACATAGAAACACTACATGCGTAGCTAAAGTCTCTGTCAGCTGTGGAGAGAATGAATAGATCCCAAGAGTAGCGAACCACCCAGCAGCAAATCCATAATATCTAGAGCAGAGTTATGGAGATAACTTGGAAACTCCAACCGGTAAAAGATAAGGTCTATCATTTGTTTACAGACGTAGAAGGCTAGGGAGTAGAACTAGAGCAGGTTAGCACCACGACAGAACAACATCTGGAAGGACCTGTGAATGATGTAGTCATTCAAGAATTTTCTGAAAAAGAGTGCATAGCACAACAGTGAGTCGAAGCAGTTCAAGACAAGCTCAAAGTGTTCGAAGCAGAACTTCCTACATCAGAGTGACTCGGGACGAGTCGCAGGTAAGTGTTGGGGGCTTGTTGGCCCTTGACCAGGTTTTGTTTATATCTGGTCAAGTTTGACCTATTTTTGGAATTCGACAGCCTGTCGAAGAAGGAGTGCAAGACGAAGCAGAGATCATGGTATCTCATCCCATTTTAGGTCCTTTTTGGGATGTGGGAATATGTAACGAGAATGGGATGTCGGCCCATGGGTTTACCCATGTTTAGGCCTATTTTGTAATATATAAATAGACGATTAGGCTAGATAGAAGGTGGTGCATCTATGTGATGTGAATGTATGCTAAGTGCAAGTAGAGTCTGTAAGTGCTTTGTGCATGACCGCAAGAGACTTGCAGATCTAAGTGCAGGTCCTTGTAGCAGATTGTGGAAGGCTTAGTGCTATAACGCAAGAAAGAAGGATCTAGTGAGCTGCGCAGATCTTTTGTCCTATGCAAAGTAAGGTTTGTGAGGCTCTATGCTTGTAACTTATTGACTGAAGAAAATAAATAAGAATAAGACTTGGTGGGCGTAGCCCCAGGGTGGGTGTGAACCACGTAAATACTGTGTCGTTATGCTATGTGCTTGTCTTAATGTGTTTATGACTCTCTTGCTAAATGCTTGGATAGAGATAGATGAATTTGTTCATGCTTTGTGATAATTACATGTAATAATGTTAGATCTAACTTCTATGAATGTGCTTAGTGCTTGATCTTCTATATCTGATCTATTTACCTTTTCTAAGTGCTTAAATACATTAGATCCATGTGAATGCTACGATTCTCTGTCTTCTCTGCGAACTAGATATTGGTTGTATAATAACAAACAGATGTTTCTAAGTGCCCTATTAAGTATCATAATCACATATCTATGTCCCAGTTAAGGTTGCAGACACCTGAGTTTCGCAACCACCCCTACCTCTACCTCGGGTGAGACTTCATCTGCTTCGTAGGTGTTGATGAAAGGGTCGGTAGTTAGGGTTTTGTTGGTGCACTGTTGTAGCATTGAACCC
Organism: Picea sitchensis; assembly: GCA_010110895.2. Classification (NCBI taxonomy): domain Eukaryota; kingdom Viridiplantae; phylum Streptophyta; class Pinopsida; order Pinales; family Pinaceae; genus Picea; species Picea sitchensis. The sequence goes on from SNQJ01S0084329.1 coordinate 36,614, forward strand.
TGGTTCTTCCCCTGTGCCAACAAAGATCATAGCAAAGCCAATCAAATCTAATAATCAAATTACCCAAACATGTGCATGAAACCCCCCTTTACCCAAACAAATTCTCAAAGACATTATGCAATTTAAAAAGTCAGGTTTGGAGAGGGTCTCAGGATGTTCTATTGGGATAATCCTCCTTAATTTTGGGGTGTTTCCTAGGTGAGATCAAATCTAGGTCATGTAAGTATGTGTGAGGTGACATGGGAAGTGTTTGGTCATAGGGTGCAGTGATAACAGGGAAATGTAGGTCTTACCTATGGGTGCCTCTGTAGAGGGTGAGTTGCACCTTATCATGGATGCCATTGTTTCCTATCCCATTCAATGCCTTTTATTCTTATTTTTATTTCTTTTGGTATTTTTCTTTCATGCTTCAAGGGAAGAGTTGAGGACACTATCCTGGCTTGGTGACCAGAGGTGACAACATTACCCACAAGAATTTCACGGAGATGAGAAGGTTGGCTCGTGATGCGACCTCGTTTCTCTTAGCTATGCCACCAAGAACCACTACCCTAGTTTGGTGACCAGATAGATGGCAGTGTCATACTGCTACATGACCATGGTCCTAATAGGTCATCTCATGATGAGACTTCGCATCCACAAACTAGTATCTTGAGTTTTAATTTATCTTATGGGTTCCCTTTTCTTACTGAGAATATTTTTATTGCTTTCTCGGGAATCCCTAGGTGAAGCATCTCAAAGGTTTCATCTTGGATTTTAAATCTTTCTAGTTACATTTACCCTCTGGGCCTTAAGCCCCTTCTTCCCACAAGGCAAGGTACAACCCTTTATAGTGTGGCAAACCCAATGCCTGAACCAAGGTGGGGGGAAGATGAGAGGAATAATGATGGAAAATGGAAAGTATGGAGGGAATGGATGATGAACTTTCATAGAACCACCTAGTGGAAACTCATCCTAAAGGGAGATCAACTTACTAGGGAATCATGTAACCCTCCTAGGTGTGGATATGACAGAGATCAAGAAGCAAGTACAAGGCTTATTGGATCAAGGGGTGATCAATCCCAGTTAATCTCCTTGTGGTTGTCCGATCGTGATGGTGCCAAAGAAAGATGGCACATGGCAAATGTGTGTTGATTACTGGGCCTTAAATAAAATCACGGTGAAAAATTGATACCCTCTTCCTCGTATAGATGATTTACTTGATCAATTGAAGAATGTTTTTTATTTCACTAATTTTGATTTGCACAATGGATACCATCAAATCAGGGTCGCAGAAAAGGATGCATGGAAAACTGCCTTTAAAACCAAACAGGGATTGTTTGAGTGCTTAGTTGTGTTGTTTGGGCTTTGTAATGGTCTGGAAACTTCCATGTGTGTGATGAATGATGTATTCAAGTCTTTCCTAGATGAATTTGTGATTGTGTCTTTAGATGACATTCTTATTTTTAGTGGGACTTGGGATGAACATGTGAGGCATGTAAAGAAAGTATTGGATACTTTGCAAAGGGAAAAGTTGTATGTAAAATTGTCTAAATGTGAATTTGGAAAGACTGCACTTGTGTTCTTAGGTCATATTGTAGGAGGAGGATAATTAAAAATTGATCCTTCCAAAATTGATGTGATTTTAAAATGGACTGAGCCAAAAAGTGTAACTGAGGTTTGAAGCTTCTTATGTGCAGTCCAGTATTGGAGGAGGTTCATTTAAAAATTCTCCTTTATAGTGACTCCTTTTCATGCCTTAACCAGTGTGATGAACACTTTTCAGTGGGAAGGAAGGCAACAAAAACATTTTGACACTTTGAAGGAGAAGATCAGTACCGCACCAGTATTAGAAATGTCGAATCTTCAACAGCCTTTTGAGATCGAGACAGATGCCAGTGGATACGCCATGGGTGTAGTATTGATGAAATATTGTAATCCTATTTGTTACCACTCTGAAACTTTTAACCAAGTTGTTGTTAACTATCCTACATATGATAAAAATTTGTATGAATTAGTCCAAAGTGTAAAGAAATGGAAGCACTACTTGCTAGGGAAGGAAACAATCATACATACAGATCACCAGCCCTTACAGAATCTCCAAGCACAGACCAAACTGCAACAATATCAACACTACAAATGGATGGGTTTTCTACAACAATTTCATTTGTTAATCAAGTACAAAAATGGTACAAGTAACAATGTAGCCGATATGATTTCTAGACCTCCTATTGTTGCTTATGTTATTTTGAAGAATACTTATTTATCTCATGATAGCTATGTAGAACAATATGTCATCGATGAATATTTTAAAGAAGTATATGAGAAGCTAACCCATGGTGAACAGGTAAAGAACTATTGTCTCCAGGGAAACCTACTCTACCATATTGGAAAGCTATGTATTCCTACAAGTGAACGATTCCATGTAATATGAGAAGCTCACACTTCTCTTGTGTCTAGGCATTTTGGGGTAGGAAACACTATGGCTCATTTACAAAGGTTTTTTTACTGACCTCAAATCAAAGCAATTGTAACTAAATATGTAAAGGGGTGTGTGATGTGTTCTACTTGTAAGCCCACTAATAGAAAACCGGGGCTATACTCACCACTTCCTGTTCCATCCCATCCATGGGAAAGTATCTCCATGGATTTTGTAGGGGGTTTACCAATGACCAAAGGGGGTCATGACTATTTGTATGTTGTAGAGGATAGGTTCAACAAGATGTGTATCCTGATGCCATGTAAAAATCATATCACTATTGAGAAGACTGCTAATTGTTTCGCCTCTTTCGTCACCTTAGTGAGAAAAATAGAGGTGCTTGCAAGCTTAGTTGGGTTTGTTAAGAAGGACAGCTACAAGGAAAAGGGTTAGAGAAAGAAACATAAAACAATAACTAAGAAATAAAACAATAACTAAATTAACGAACATAGGGACATAAGGACAAAAGAAACAATGTGACCCATGTCACCAATGATAAGGCTGATATTAGTGAAAGAAAACACCGAGAAGCAAGAGGACTATGAGTCCCTTCTTCCTCCAAGGGAGGGCTCTTGGACCCCCACAAATAAGCTCTTCTTACAACTCTTGAAAATGAAAATG